>WJFA01001746.1:0-19337 GCA_009870155.1 Pseudobourletiella spinata
TGTGTGTGTGTGTGTGTGTGTGAGTCGGTGTGTGTGTCCGCCGAACCGCGGCGGTTAACTCCCTTGAAAAGTTTTTAAGCACCTCTGAAGAGCGTGTACATTTTTATTATTATTTGAGATGTAAAACTGGGCATGTGTATGTGTATTCCGTGGGGGACCAGGTCGAACATTGTCGCCCATATATTTTGTAGCGTCATTAAAATTGTCTTCAGTCGTTCCGTCGTCAGGGATGTACAATAATACTGCTGTTGGGAAAAACTAAAAGAGTGGGAAAGACGACGGCGTACACACTCATTCCATCAACATCCAGCTCTTATTATGACTCTTATTATTGCCCACCAGACGAGTGGTTAGTAGGACATCTCATGCCTATTTGTCACTGTGTCATTTCATACGGGTCCAACATATAGCGTACGTATGCAAAATGAAATAACGAAAACGAAGCTCGGAATGACGCGCACGGGTAGAGTGAAAACAAGTCAGAGAGAGAGAGCCGTCGCGTCGTCACAACTGCTTGAATCATGTGTGTTTATTTACAGCGAGGGAGGAGAAAAAGTGAAACATTAAAATTTTTACTGGGTGTCCGATTGTGAGTGCACATTCAACCCACACATAATAGAGAATCCAATGGTGACTCTACTCATGCCCAGCGCCTGCGCCTGCGCCGCCATCCCCAGAAGTCCTAAATGGACCAAATGTTGTTTTAAGTGTAAAACAATTGAGCGTCCCCATGTAGCACTTGACACGTCATTCCCAACCATATATTCTTAAGTACTGTATTTTACACCCGAGGAGCAATTACCAGCACTGCTCACGATCCCTGCAGTAAGACTGTAGAAGGAATACGTTCACACATATTATTAGTACATTGGAAAAACAGTTTGCACACTCATTGGTGGCACTGCCAATCATTTCTACTATTAACAATTTTATAACCTATTTCAGGGTCGTAATACGTTTAAGAAAGGTATACACGAGTTAGAGAAGTCGTAATTCCTCCACTGCGTCCCCACTACGTATGCACAGCTAGACTGATTTAGTTAACTTTTTAATAGGATCCATCACCACCAACACCATCAGCACCGTAGTGACCATGGACATGCAAGTATGACATACAGGGGGGAAAAAACAAGTCATCACAATATATCTTGACTCTCTAGAATTTTTTAGCGTTCCTATGTATATATATATATATGTGTGAGCAGTGGGTCACATGGGTGACTCCTGTGAGGCTAAATTAAGGAATTGCTTTGACTCTTCGTCGTATTAGAGAAGGCGGCATAAATAATTTTTTAGTTCCTCCTTTTATGACAGTGACGGCGGTGAACAATGAGCGGGGGGAATTAATTGTTTTCTAAACGGTTTTCAACATCACTCGGGATGGAGGGTGGTCGAACCAGCCGCGAACCCATACTGTGGGCCCACCAGTGGCCCAGTAATTTACACACTGTAGTCATTTGCATAAAAAAGTCAGACTGACTGACACGGCTTGTACCCAGGGTGGAGTTGGTCCGCTTGAACCCGGATACAATTTTCCCAATAAAGCTTATTCACAGTTGTCTAGAAAAATCGTACGTACAAACATGTGCATAATTAAATGGCGAAACACAAATAATACACAGGTACAATAATGAGGTACAAAATCCCAAGTATTTGCAGCAGTACAATCCAGAAGATTCTACAGAGTATAATTCAGAAGATTCTACACAGTACAATCTAGAGGATTCTGCAGAGTACAATTCCGAAGATTTTACACAGTACAATCCAGAGGATTCTGCCCAGTACAATACTTAGAGCTAATCACAATAATTGAGCTGAAATCCTTAGGCATGCTACAGCAGCACACATATATATAGGAAAGGCCCGAGACGCACTTCCAAATTAATTACATTGCTTTTTACGAGCCTCCACACACACCGTAAAGTAGGAGCGGGCGGAAGGCCTTGTCACTGATTGTTGTCACAGTTTTAACGACCCCGTCCCCACATCATTGACCACAAATATACACCCACATTACGCAATGGAAATTGTCATTTGAAAAACAAATGTTTATGTCTTCTCATCCTTTATGATACATATACACATCACCTCTGTAACCCACTTGGCTGCCCTTTGTTCCATTGTTACCCGCACTGGCGGGAATATTACTCAGGCTTTACTAACCATAATTCTAGACTATACAACCCTGGAATTGTCATGAGACTTTGAATGTGTTTTAAATAGGAACTGAGCCGACTAGCAGTTCACCATTTCCATGCCCTCCTGCGTTCTGAACGTATAGTTTTCTTATGGTAAATGTACTATAAAGCTATTTTTAATGTCCTCTTCAACTCATGGTTTTCCTCCTCCGCTTCATCTTCAATGCGTAGTTGCGGACCTCAAAATTACAATTGGGCTAGTTTCATTCAAATTTCTCCATGTATTTCCAAGTCGGTGCGTTTAAGGTACGTCACTAGTATTTAACGTCTGCTTCCTGGATTTTGAAAAATGCCTGGTATCCCGTCCACGGTGAGGGGAAGCTTGCGGGACGAGAAAGTTCGTGGAGACACCGTGGCGCTTTTCAAGTCTCTCCTCCAAGTTGACACTTGAGCATGTACAGGGTGGAGAGTACGGAGAGGAGTTTTTCCAGTTACTGAATCTAGGTGGTGTCCGTGTTCAGAGTGTGCCGTACTGGCTGTTCCATTATGGTATAGACGGAGTTGAAACCAGGTTCCATTTCCATCCCCTTGGTGTGCGTCTCCGTGTGTGTGTGTGTGTGTGTGAGTGCTGAAAAAACATGGATGAGAGATAGAATGAGAGATCCTCTGCATGTTCTAATGTACAAAGTGAGTGGAATGCATACAAAGGGCCACATCAAGTTTCAAAGGACACTGCTTAACGTCCGCATACACGCACACACACACAGGCACATACGCACACACCTCCAGAGTAAGCGGCCACGGCAGTACATAATTATGTGGATCCAGCACGAGTGTTCTGACTGCTGCTGCTGCGGCTGGAGTATCGTCAGATGACGGTACATGTACCGTGTCGAGACTCTACCTCCTTCCCGCACTCCTTCTCCTACTATAGAGGGCCAGAAAATATGTGTATAATTCCCTAATGGAAATAACTCTGCATCCTATAAGGCTCATATGGTTGTCAGGGGTGTTAGATATGGGACAGGTTTCGTCGTCATGGAAGGGCTGGGCCGAGGGCTGGATTGGCTTCAAATGGCCATGAGCCATGAATGAGGCGGATTGGTTGGGGGTATTTTCTCTCTCTCCTCTTCTAGCTCTCTCTCTCCCTCGCTCACACTCACACACACACAGACTCACAAACACACCCTGAAGAACGGCTGAGAGTGCAGATCATGCACACGTTACTATACATAGCATATACATATGGGCTACTATATGCCTAGCCCTTACACATATGTACATTCAGCCCTATGCTACAACATGGGAACGCATACACTCACTTGTTTATACACAATGGTAGGAATTCGTATGATTTGAGTAGGAAAACTTGTATATTTACATAGGATCAATCCATTCGTGTGTCTCACACTGTGTGGCTATGGGTATGTGTGCGCATATGTGTGTGCACTCACTCGCTCAGTCCCTGTGTTAGGCATATGGAAAGATAGACGTTGTGAAGACGTGTGTGTGTGTGTGTGTGTGTGATGGTAGGAGACGCGAAGAGGGAAGTTGGCGAAGATGCTGTGAGGAACAAGTAAGAGAACTATACAGACCACTACTACTACCATTTCTACTACAGTGACTGGGATAGGAAAACTCTGTGTGGAGGCAATTCCCTCTGTATTTATCGTGAATCCAACTCTTCCGACAGTTGAGCATCACACCAGCAGCAGTAGTAGTGGGAGCCAGCCTGAAGCAGTACTACACACACACACGCAGAGCAGAGAGAGTATACACATTCTCTACGGCACACGAGACTCCTCCAGTCGGCCACACTACACAGACACACACGCACACACACACACCCTCTCTCACATGAGACGCGGGCACACACACACTCCCCCATATATATTTGACCACGCTCACTCTCAATAATAATTATATTATTGCGCTATATACACACTACAGCATTTGGAATTATTTGAACGGCTGGGTTCAACCCTGTGCATCCCAGTCGGTTGTCATCATAGTCGTGGGACAGAGCCATCCGCTGCCACCGCCACTGCCGTCATCAACACCATCGTCATCATCATCAGCAGCAGCAGCAGCATCATACTGCTGAACCACTACCGCCTTCTTCCTTTTATTTTGAACTGGATAACTATTGGCATTGTTGTCCTTTTTCCTCTTGTTCTTGTCGTTCGTTCGTGCCACACCTGACTCCGCTCCGTACACACATCGACCTGTGAGTCGCGAGGGACACTGGAGTTGTAGCCGCTCTCTCCTTGTTTTTGTGTTGTTGTTGTTGTTTATACTCTTATTTCGGGACGGGAAGAGAAGTCCGACCCGTCCGGCTGCTCGGCCTGTGAACATATAGAACCGTTGTTGTGAAGCACGTGAATACAAAACGGAAACAGTTGTTGTGTTCTTATGATTTACATTTAATAAAAATATATATCGTTTGATTAACTTACCACAGTTTATTTGGTTTGCACGAGTGATTCCACACACACACACACACACCTGAGTTGTTACACTATTGTTGTTCTTGTTCTTGTTGTTCTTATTGTTACTGTGACCGACGCGCGCGCTTTATAGCTCCCCCTGTTGAAAAATTTGAGTTGTTGTTCATTACGAAAGAAAGAATTGTTTTGTGAATTTGAAGCCGGGAAGACATATTATACATAGTGCTTTGCTGAGCTGGAGCTCTTCTCTTTCTGTGGCAAAATTTTTAGTTCCAATCAAAACTCCAATATAATTACTCTGTTCTTTTTTATATACACATTTATATATTGGCGGATTTCCAGAACCCCTCTTCGCCATCGATTCACTGTCGTTATATTTGAGGTAAGTGGATTCTAATTGGTTTTTAACTAGCCGATTAAGAGACTTTCTTTTCTGCAGTAGTAGTTGAAAAGTTGGCGAGCCGCTTTTATGGGTCGGAGCGTAAATGTGTGTATGTGTGTGTGTGAGTGTGTGTGTGTGTCTGTGTCTGTAAGGGCTCTGTATGTGCGGGTAATTTTCTAATTAATTTAAATCGTCCCGCCACTTTGGCGCCAGACGGTTGAGAGCTCTGTGAAAAACAAAAGATGTTGGTATGAAGGGGAAGAAGCACTTGCTTCTACAGTACCACTTACAGTTACTCCCTACACACATACACACGCACACAACAAAGAACTGGCTACTATGCTATAGAATTTAGCAAAGTATAATGGCTAATTGCGAAGATTTTCAAAGGGCGGGAAATATCATTTGGCTAGCGGGTGGTTTCCCCATACATTTGACTTGAACTATCAGGAGCAGTCAATAGTAATGATAAGTCTGGGACTTATGCAGCGTCTTCTCAGCTCATATTAGGCTCGCTCATAACGTGTTGAATAATGTGAGGCAAAGTTGATAATGAACCCGGTGAAAAGCTAATGATGATGAGGACTTGTAGGACTTGATTCTCAGAGGGTTGGTGGTTACAAGTTAGTAGGTAGTTCCAAGGGTTACTGCAACGGCTACCACTACACTACTACTTACAACCCCACAGTCAGCTACTCGCTAAATAAATATCCGGACCGGTCAGTATAACCACACAGTGGAGCTCAGCCATAGTATTAGTAGCATTGGCTTCAATATGGGCGGCATACGGAAGGTAGTGTTTGGGTTTTTCTGAGTGTGTGTGTGCATGTGTATGTCTGGGTAAGTTTGTGCGTCCGTGTGTGTGTGGGTGCATATATGTGCAGTGTGTTGGAACAAAATAGTGATTTTTCCCTTGTTAAACGAAGGTGAACCTGAGCTTATATTTCATTTTATTCTTCATTAAAATTGCAATTATGACCACACATGGAGTTGTACATGCAATTATCATTATTATCGAGCATGTTTATTAATGCCTACTTACCGGTCGTAACATTCTGCGTCAGAGCTTCTCCTCCTCCTCCCTCTGCTACCTGGCCGTCTGGCTGGCTGTATAGCAGTTTCCTTCCTATTACACACACACACACACACACAGTGTAAAACGCACTGAATCGATCCTTGAGGGAACTGTTGGGAAAATCATGATGATTATTATTCGTACTGGCGGCAAAAAAAATTTACGGATGAGGAACTGGAATAATGTGAGAGCAAGTCTCGGTGAGTTAGTGAGTGTCTGAGTATGAGCTACTATGTGTGTACTTGTGTATGTGATGGTGTGTTTGATTGTGTACATGTACTTGTGTGTGTGTGTGTGTGAGTGTGTGTAAATGTACGACTTGAATGACGGCAGTCACTATATTCCTAGCTTTAGTATCCCATGCCATGCTATTTTCGATTGAATTCTGACTCAGCTGTGCAGCGTGCAGCGAGGTGAGGTTCCATTTTTTTTCGCAAACATATTCTCTATCTCTCATTTGATAATTTTGCGGCTTTTAGTAGCTTAGATGAACTGTTTGCTTTGTGAGTATAGGAGACTAAATAGCATTGAGCACAGGCTTAAGAAAGTTCCATTGAGAACTCGCGGCGGAGACATAAAAAGTAGGGGAAACATTTGGGAATCATTACGGGCCTAAATGGAGTATCAATTACAATTACAAAGCGGTTCAGTCCACAATTTTCCAACATGTTTGATGGGAGTTAATACAGCGTGAAGGAGTGTAAGGGTTGATGCAACATACTTTGGAAATTTTTCAGGAATAAAATGCAGTGCCGCCGTCGGACTTGAGAGTGAGAGAGAGAGAAAGAGGAGATCGATCAAGGAAACTGTTATTGATTGGTGGGTTGCTTGTTCGTTGGCGGAACGGGAAAAAAGAGGGGGGTGGGTGCCGAAGGAACGGAGTTATTGGACTTCTGTTGTTCCTGCTCTGAAGCGTGACGGAACTTTGTTGAGAGAAAGAGAGAGAGAGAGAGCTGAATCGAGAGGAGGGAAGACATCATCTCACTCAGGATGAATTCGAAATTCATCGACAGTATGCTGCCCAAGTATGGTCAGGGGGACGCGTCGTCGGTGTCAGCCAATTCGGCGGTGAACTACTCCTCAGTTGCAGCCGCCGCGGCCCGGATGTACCCCTACGTGTCAATGGGGCAACAGTCACCTTTTGCCGCCGCAGCAGCGGCAGCCGCCGTGGCCGCCTCCGGCGGCATGGGCGGCATGGCCGGCTTCGGCGCTCATCTGGGATCCGGAGGTGATGCTAATGACAAGTCTTGTCGCTATAATGCTCCCTCAGTTGCTGACTCTATGGTCAACTATACATTGGCAGCTAATGCAGCGGGACATCAGAGTGCAGCGACGGCGGCGGGTATTGCGGCCGCAGCACAGTTCTACCATCAGGCAGCCGTAGCCGCTTCCGGCGGGGATCACCTGGCCAATGCATGCACCCAGGGGGCACAGGGACTGCCCGACATCCCACGCTACCCGTGGATGTCCATCACAGGTACCGATTGTAATGACCATTTTCCTTGTTTTTTCTAGATTTTAAGTCTCAATATTTAAATTTCCCGCGTCATTTGTAAATCATTGAGATTTTGATTTTTTTTTTGACAGATAGTTGGAAAATCATTTATCAGCTTTTCTAAATTTTCTAAAATTTGCTACCAATTGCTATTTTAAGGCAACCGCTATTGAAGTTCAATATTCCCCACCAATGCTCAACACACAATTCAATGATTTTTGGAGAATGACACTGGGAATTTAAATGTTGGCCATACCATTTTTCTCACATGCAAACAACACAGACGCTCATGCGATCATGATGATCATGATGATGACGATGACACATATACAAATCGGTCTAGCTCATATTGGCTTCATTTGTTGTAAAAGTCACCTTTACGAATATTTAGAACGGAGTTTGGCTTCCGATCATCCGCATGAATAGCCTCGGTCTGGTTTGAATGTAGGCAGTTTCACTGGCAGCTCCCTCATTATTTTACCTCAAGCATGACAAAGGGGAAGACAAAAGGGAGAAATGAGTCTGGGATCACCTCTCTCGTTTCATCACATGGCATACAAATACATAGGGTGTTTTGGCAACGCGGAGTAGTACGCCAACTTGTTTCCCCCCTCCAAATAGACACATTTAGGTAATCTCAAAGATATTCATTGGAGATCTGCCACATTTGTTTCCCCTCACAGTTCAACTCGGACTAATAAAGTATGGTTCGTATTGTATGGTATATAGGCGAAAGCCAGAGAGGATTCCGCGGGGTGTATTCGTGCCCCGCCACACTGCTCACAACAACTCAAGGATCCACACACACACACACACACACACATATATATGTGCTATTTCCTCCAATTCTCACTAAATACCTATCCGGTGTCATCTTTATACAGATGTGAAAATCCCATGGATTACTATGGTGGAACTGTGGGGGTTAACTGTTCGAATAAAGGGGACATCTTCGTTTGACTTAATGTACCGCAACTAGTACATAAGTTTTGGCTCGGCGCAGCCGCTAGCCCCATTTGCTTTTCAACTTGTGAGAATCCTGTTTGTTAGCGGGACGATGCGTGGAATTTATTAGCATCGTCAATTCCCTCTGTAAAATCCACTAAATGTTCGCCATGGAATTTATGCGAGTCATGATAGGAATTAGCAGGGTGGATGGGGAGGGGATGATGTAGGCATTTATTTTTACCTGAATTTATAAGTTGATCGATAACTCACGCGCAGTTCCATTCCAATTTTTTCTGTTGGTGGGAATCAACTAAAATCATTGGATTTTTTACTTGATTTGGACCGGTTGTGAAAAAAATCTCGGGTTTTTCTTGATTTGGAACAGTGTTAAATAAAGCCATTGATTTCACCTTCATTCCAAACAGTTTAAAATAAATAATTATTTTTTCAATCATACCAAATAGTTTCAATAGAGGCATGTTTCTTTTTAACTTGATTCGCTAACAGTTTAAAATTAAATAACTGTTTTCCTTTGCACCGAATAATTTATAGTAAAATCATTGTTTTTAACTTGATTCCAAGGAGCTTTTAGTAAGATCAATGTTATTTCCTTCATTCCAACAAGTTTAAAGTAATAAAAATAATTTCAGCTATATTCTGAGCAGCTGTTATGTAAAATCAATTTAAAGCTAATGTTTGTTTTTCACTTGATTTCATGCAGTAAATGCAGCTTTAAGTAAAATCAATATTTCCACTTTGATTGCGCAAGTAAACTCATTGTTTTTTTCTGAATCCCATTGAAACCCATGGAAATATTTTAAATTCATCTCGCACATTTCTAAATAAAATCAATGATTTCACTGCATCCTGCTAAGTGAAATCATTGTTTGCTGCATGCATACTTCTTTGTAAAACAACGTTGTGCCACATCATCCTCCTCCCCAATTAAAAAAAATACTTTGCATAGCTTTACCTGCGAAGTAGAGTTTTCCTCGAGTACACCACAGTGCTACTCCTCCACAGCATTGAATCAAGAAGCAATCATTGATTTGAGTCAATCTTTGCTCAATTATCAACTGTCTACAACCAATATTATTACTGGCCGTTGCCACTGCTCTAAAGCCTATTAATTCATTATTAGGCTTGCCCATACCATATCGCCATGCCCTCGAAATGTCCACTCTAATATCCCCTTCCAGATTAATTGGAGAATAAGTTTTATATTTGCGAAATGTGATTTAATGTCTCGGAGCAAGTAATATCACGTCCTTTAACAGTCTGTAGATTCCATTTGGATCTGCCATAAAAGCAATTATCATCAGCTGCAATGTCCTCCCGGCCACACTGTCCGCGCTCTCCGCACCAGCAGTACAGTCCACTCCCCATAACTCTCGACTCTCCTATCCTACATTTTTCCAACTCATAATCAAACACACACAACACTCTCTGATGACATATCTCCTTGGCTTGGGGTCATAAATAAGAGGGAAATTTTTTATCGATTTGATGTGACGGGATTTGAATGGGTTCAAATGTTAGTAGGAAGACTCGTAAATTTTAAATGGCTTTCTAATGGGCCCTCCCTCTCCGCTCCTCTCATCCTCCCCTTCATTGGCCTCCGTTGAAAAGTTAAATCCATGCACACTTACTTATTTAGCAGCACTGCTCCCAATCATATCACTATTACTATTATTGTGATTAGTTTTATTAATCCCGAAAAATCCACACACCAGAGCAGATCCCAACATGGTTCCCATTGTAGTCGCCACCACATGCGCCACCGCATAGTCCCTCACCCCACAAATCCCATTCCCCCATGTTCATGAGTGAGTATGACGGGAGCTTAATCCTCATAAGCGGATTAGAGTCGGTGTTCCATTTGATAGCTTTTGACCAGAGTACTCGGCGGCGGTAGACAGCCTGGCGTTGCCCTCACACAACTCCACATAGCTAAAAGTATACATTGCAAGAACCTTTCCATTGTGAAACGCTTCGCACCCAAAGAGTTAACTGTTTTATTAGTTGCACCATGTAACGTCTAGTGGGGCCGTACCCACTGCGCAGTCCAATCCACTCCACACCCACCACCAGCCGCACACATCATCTCTATACGGCTGTTGTGCACCTTACTGCTATGTGTGTGTGTAGACTGTATATGTATATCTCCACGATTGACCATGGGTCACGACGGAAGTTGCCATACATGCATGCATGTGTTGTACCAATGCTGAGATGTTCTACTGTTGTTGATACATTTAAGTATCTCACCCATACTTTTGACTCATCATCATCATCATCATCATCATCATCAGCATCATCGCATCCCTCATGACCGCTGGGATACTTGGGTGAAGTGATCATAACGTTCAGAAATTGCTCATTCTAACTCCGCCGGTCCGGAGGGCAAGGAGACGCTGAAGAAGTTCCCTACTTGGACATCCATTCTCATCTGACACGTTGCTCATGCCACTTACAAGGCCCCACTGCGCATGCAGTATTGCGGTGTATATTATAGAAGAGCTCTTGGCGAGGTGACAGGCAGGAGGAGGAGGAGGTTTGAGTGTTGAACAACTTTTATAATTGAAGGCATCCATCCCAAGCCTACATATAAGATGCCGACTTAATCCTATAAGGACAAGGCCATGTCTGGATGGAGCTAATGAAGGTGCTTAGAAGCCGTAACATTTAACCGTGGATCGAAGCCATAAGCTGTATATGCATGTGGGAGTATATGGTCGGTCGTGCAGCCTGCACTGTCTGCATGCATGTATGTATACATACATGCATCCACCGAGACAGAAGCTCCTTTGTGGCCCGGGGTTGGCCAACATCGTGTGTGTGTGTGTGTGCGTGTGTGTGTTTGTGTGTGTATGCGCACGGTGACGAACTCGGCTGATGCCGTCAAGTATTTTTATTTGTAATGTTTGCCTCATCAACGGAAAGGATATGACCAATCATGACCATTTGAGCAATCATTAAGCTTGTTTTATTCCCCATAAACTTATACATAGGAACATACAAACAACTCCACGTGTGTGTGTGTGTGTGTGTGTGTGTGTGTGTGTGAGTATGTGTGTCTAGCATATATGCGCAGGGCCCCAAGTCTCGCTAATTCCCAATAAGTCTTGGCCTATGCACTAGCATTTGGGTACATACACATACGCTCCACCAGCAGCAGAGTTTGAGATGGGCCGTATATGTGTACATATATGTATATAGTAGCGATTAATTTCCAAGATAATTACAAGCATGACCTATTCCTCTGGATTTTATTCGGGGCTAATGTGGAAATAAATAAAATTATCCTCCTCATTGAATCCCTTAATTTATTATTGGAACGGGAAGGAGGGAAGAGCCGTGTGGTGGTGTGTAACCCTTTGGATTTTCTATGAAAATCCATCCCTGCTGACCTTTTGCCCATCCCGTATCTGTGGCAGGCATGGAGACGCACACGAAAATATACCCACACGTGGTTCAAATATACATACGTATATTCCTTGGCCAAGGAACTCACGCAATCATTTTTTACGATGAAAATTAGTTAATGATTTCTTTTGACAGATGCACGATATCTCGTGTGCATGTGTATCTCTGTTTGTGTGTGTGTGTGTTTGTGTGTGTAGGAGCCCTGGCAGTGGTACTGGTGGAGCCAAGTGTACCGAGAGTCAAGTCTGACTATATTATAATATTTGGCTCGGGTGGACTTCTTTGTTCGTGCGCGGCAAGGTTGTGTATAGTAAAGGGGCGTACTGTTTAATGGTACCAAATTCAAGCCATCAAACTAATTTCTCAGCAGTCATAATAACCAATGAAATAGTATTTTACCGTGATAAGCCCTGCAGAGGGGGAACTTGCGTAGTGAGAGTGAGCGAGTGTTTGGAACTTTTGTTCTTATACCAACGACGTAAGTAAGTAAGTAAGTTGTGACTCGATTCCTCCCTATGCTCCATCCATGACTCCACTATGAGCGCGCTACGGTGAACCACGATCCGCTCCCCACTTCATCTCTCCCACTCACTACGACGAGCCATGTCATTTAATTTTATTCCAGTTTATCTATGCATATAAATGTCATCTTCCTCAGAGTTTATAGCCTGACGCTGGCCTTTAATGCTAGAATTTAATGGGAATGATGCAGACATTAATGACTGTAATCATAATAGTGGAAATTCAGCATAGAGAATCAAACTGGATTACATGGATGGTAAATGTGCTCAAAGGGGTGGAGAGGTATCAGATTACCGAGAGGGGCATGAGGGGAAACTCTGCGGATGAGGACGAGTCAAGTCCGCGGCACTGTGGGTAAAGGCCGGCCTTGTGGCCCTTTGGAAATGCCGCTGATGCCGCCGCCACCACCACCGCCGTCGGTATCTTGATAAATTCTCGAGACCATTTCAATTAAACAATTTCAAATTGCATTCGTATGGAATGGGAATGTGCAAAGTACTGTCAACAGGGGTAATTACCTCCAATGTTCTACACGGGCTGGGGTGTGTACGGATGAGCTGGAGAAGGATATTTTCGTGACCGTTACAAAATCTTCAAGTTGAGCTGTGAGGATTAACCTGAGTGGAAACGGATTATCGAGTCTGTAATTATTATGATAATAGTAGTTGAGGATTGGCTCGCTTAAAAGTTTATAGATCCAGAGGGTGAGAGAGTCCCGGTTGTACCTGTTGTTGTTGGTGCTGTTGTGATGGTGGGGCGGTGATTGGAGCGAGTGGAAATCCAGTTTTGTCACCAACATCATCATCATCATCATCATACTGCAGGGTGATGATGCCCATTAAGCCGCTCAAGTATCTTTTGGTAGCATTTGGGTCTTGGTATGAAAAGTCTCGTCTTCCTCGTGTCGTCACTCGGGTGCCCATTAGTTACCATGTTGGAATAGTGCTTTCCAAATGAGACTGTCCTAGATGGCCGAAATTTTTTCTGTTGAGCGCTTTGGTGAGTGTGTGTGTGTGTGTGCGTGTTTGACAACGAGACGGCAGGGTTATTTGGATCGTCCAATTATCGAACGGGTTGACTCTCAAGTGAATTTGGGTCGGGTCCTCTTATCACCACATTCCAGTTTCCTCCAACTTCACCCTCATCTCTCAGGTTTCCCTCCACAGTAGTTTTTCTTGCTCCTCAACATTTTGTGCTGATTGGTTGAGCCAGGGAGGATTAGCTTCAAAGTTCCCACCCCTGGAAGTTGGACCAATTAAAAATAGATAAATAGTGACAATTTTATGGTTATGCCCTGTTAAGTGCGTCCCTGAAAATACGGCTCTTTATGAAGTGCCATAATATTACTAATGTACCCCTGCTCCTACCTTACACACATGCACATACCCAGGTGGACCCATACACACACACACACAAACACACACACACAGCAGTAACTCTACCTTGACAACCTCGCCATGTACGAGTTGGGTGCAGAGAGGGAGCATCATAAAACTTGGACTTTTTTTTCGACCACCCCAACCAACGAAGCCGCACTCTCCTGTACAGGGCGGCGGTTTCACCTCCAAATAACACACATATGCACACACATCCACACACCGCACACTAAGCCTCGTTACTATCTGTTTACATTAATAGCTGTACGGTGGAACGACAGTTTGCCCCTTTATGACCACTCGTAACGACCATATAATTCACACTTATGGAACAACCCGGAAAACAAATTCCCAATGATTTAAACCCGCCGACAGTTTCAATGCTAAATAAGTACTCCGATCCTGACATTAACTCCTTGCCCAAGACGAAAAAAACACACAGTGTAATTAAATCGGGGGAAACAAGCAGTGAAATGCATTTGAGGACTTTATTTCTTGAGATCCTGAACGGAACTTTAATGGGTAAGGCAAGCACACAGACATACACAGATACAAACACAAGCACACACAAATAAATATGCTCACACACACACACACGAGCACACACACACAAGCGTAGGCTTTAGCGCTATTTGTACGGAGATCCACTTGGTTTTTCTAAAAAACACAAACATATGTCAAACGAGTTTTTTTCGTGTCACTCACTCCACCGGGTCAGGTTTCCCCATAATTTTTTTGGATTTTACTCTCTGGGAGTTTTTAGGGTAAGATTTTGACATGAAATTATTACCACTGTCATTAGTCTGTAGTTACAAGCTTGGACTTTAATCCACTGTCATCATCCCCGACGATCGATTCCATTCCCACATAGATGCACACATGCGCATACTAACATGCATGTACACACACTGGGAAATTATAAACACACATATAGCACACACACGCACACACACAATACAGGCTATTTCATGTGTATGAATAAAATGAAATTGGAATTGAAGACACTGACACACACACAGGCTCAAAACCGTCCAGTCCANAATGAAATTGGAATTGAAGACACTGACACACACACAGGCTCAAAACCGTCCAGTCCAACACAAGACAAGTTACGGCCATAGCTCATTAGCGCACTAAATCTCCCCCCTCCCCCTCCCGTATGACCAAGACGACCATAGAGCGTCTCGCCACCACTCATGTTTTCTCTCTATGTGGGAAGGACGTTATTGAGAGTGGTGGTGGTTGGTGGTGGTGGACATATGGGAATGGCTCGTTAAAACGGTGGGACACACTCTAAGTCAATGACATGACTACATGATCTAATGGTAATACATTGAGCATGTAAGGCCGTTAGTGTGCTACAGCCGTTGTTTCACAGTGGGAAACCATTCCCTCATAGAGTACACACAGTACAGCCAGAAACACACACGCACACACACACACTCACACAAACACACACTACGTCACACGCATATATTGCTAGAGATAATAATACTTACTAATGTGGCCAACTCACTCAACAACCAACTGGCCAATGCTGGCGTATGTCTGTGTGGTAACATAAGCCATAGTTTATTCCTTGTCACTTTTGCTACTACTACTACTACTACTCGAGTATTTAATTTGCATATCTTTATTGACAATTTACTCCGCGAATATATGCAGTGAGTGATGAGGCAAATTCCACAGCCAACATTGACAGTGTACGTACAGCCTCCTCGCGCAGAACGGACAGAGGAGTATGAGCTCTATGAGTAAAAAAGGTTTGCCTGACTCACACTGACGCATTGTGAGCCCACGCTGTGATAAGTAACTGACAATGTACATGGCTCTCCCGTGTGTGGAGATTTATATAGTAAATTAAATGTGTGGTAGCAATTTTTATAATTTCTCTAAAAGCAACGTGAAACTTCCTTAATGCGAGAAGAGGTGGCTCATAAAAGTTCGAGAGCGCCGGTTCCACTCTTCCCTCACATCGCAGCACTGCCGTATATATATATATATATATGTGTGTGAGAGACAGAGGGCACGTTAATGGCCGGCACGATGAGTGACTGTGTGGGATAACGGGTACAATCGTTCCCATCTCCTCAACGTGGTTACGCAGGGTCATTCCATGGCTCAGCGTCTCCTCACACTCCTCACAGCACTAAACTTATAACTACAACTATACTACTTGGACTCACTCTGAATGAGTTATAGTGAGTGAGCAAGTCTACGTCTTACGGTGGGGGGAACAAAGGTGGACTTTCTTACCTTATTACACGCTGAACAACAATTTAATTATGGATGCTGGAGCCATTTTATGTGGTTAATTAAGCAATGTATTCGAGTCCAAGTTTTTCCGCGCGCACACACACACACACAAACATTCACACACAACAATGGTGCATGGGCTAGGGAGCGGGGAGGACAGTGGAAGAACTAGTATCACCACTACTACCACCACCCGTATGCAATTACACTACTTGTTAGCATATGTTACGGTGGTCCGAGTCAGGCCGCGGCTAAGTTGAGCGGATGTGTGTGTGTGTGTGCTTGTTTGTATGGTGTGTACGTACGTCCTGCGTTAATGGTTGTACATCCTTAATTAACCGCCATTCCAGTCCACTGAGCATGAGCTCCATACACTTTTACTTGTTCTGCACGCTGGATATAGTATGCTAGCATATTTATATGGGATTTAATAGGCATCCTCTCACTCTTCCTGCTCCGTTTCTTCCGTGCACAGGCACAGGCTCAGACACACACACACACACACACGTTCATCTCACTGATTTATTATGCTGATTATTTGAGCCACCTCACAGACGTTGGGACAGGCAGGCAGGCAGGCAGGCTGGGAATGGACGGTGAGTTTCTTACGTAAGTCAAATAATCACTGTGGGCTCCCGCCCACAGCAGCGACTGGAAATTTCACATGAAATCCCAACAGGATGAATCAATGGCCGATCAACAGAAATTTCCACTTAAGATATAAAATCAACAATGGGGGTAATGTCTACCCGTTATTTTCGCATCTACTAGTATCTCAATGGAACTTTTTAGTTTGTCTGGGCTACGCGGTCTGCCCATGCCCGTGCTAGTTTGGTGGGAAGGGGCCGCAGGTGCCTTCTATATACGTACTGCGAGGCTCCGTCGTCAGTGATATAGGACTGCAATTTTTTTTAAAGTCGGGCAAACTTGTTTTATGATGATGATTATGACCAGTTAATAATTATTTTACGAATTCCCTGCCAACTCCTACTCGTCACTGATGATGAGTTGGTTTATAGAATGTATGTATATAAGTAGCTGTGGCTGAACTGGCCGGGCCATTCTCTCTGCATTGTTTCAAGTAGGGGTCAAAACTGGTGATGGTGGTTCGTGGTGTTGACCGAGCGTCACGAGGTGACATACTATGTAAGAGTGGCTGAACCAGACCCGCATTATTGTGATGCTCTTATCTTTACGAGCCAAGGATTCCGAATGAGTCTCTTCTGTGCCCATTTAGCATGGATGGCCATTAAAGTGGTTGACATTCGAGTAAGGAAAAAGGGGGAAATCGTAGCTTGAGTAATTACCAACTTGCTGATGGCCATTAAAAGCACGTCTCCTTCTATACGTAGACGGTGACATTACCACTGCTGTAACGGCGGAATGTGTCAACTACTTTTCCAGTAATTAACTCCTGTCGTGTTGGCCGCAGCCTCTTCAAGTACACACACACACAAACACACACACACACACACATGCACATGCACATAACTTACTGTTCGAGTAGTTACAATGTGTAATGTATTGGGATTTGGAAAGGACAGGGACATTTAATTTGCGCTACATTTTTTTAATGTTTTCCCCCCAACTGCTTCTTTTATATCCTCTTGTGATTAGGCAGACACTGGCTTAATGTTGGGAAAACACTTATTGCAAACGGGTACGAAGGCGGATGCTGCTATGTTGTGGTTGATGATGATGATGATGATGATGATGATGAAGCTATATATGTGAACTCGTGAGTGCTTGAGAGAGAGAGAGTGTGTGTGTGTGTGTATGTGTGTGAGCGTCTGTGTCATTTCTAATTCTTTTTACGACGGGACTAATGTTGTTGACGAGTTCGTGAAGCCATTACTGATTACGAGACTAGGGTAACGCCCTCCATGACTTTGGAAATTAAATCAGGGAACAAATTTAATCATTTTTGCGGTGAAATTATTGGGAAACCTTCACCTTCAGAGTGGATGCCCCGGGGCTAAACCAATGAGTATTGATTGCTCCTTCATTTTTTATCCCTCTCCCACTCACTCACTCACTCAGTCAGTCACTCACTCACTCACTTATACTCACTCACAGCTCACCTCCAGTCAGGGTCAAAGAGGGGGGAAAAGCACGATTCTCAACTTGAAATAATAGTTGAAAATGTATTGAAGCTACACATTGGAGGAATGACGTTGAAATGAGCCAGGAGTTTGAGCTCTTCCTATGTAAATATGTATCCTGCTACACTTTAGCATGAGTTGTCATTGAGGTGCATGTTTAGTACTTGGAATGGAATGATAGAATAAGGCTTATGGTTTGTAAGGGAGCAGATATATAGGTGTGGAATGGCAAAAACAAGCGACAGGAGGGCAGCCAGACGTCGTCTTTTTTCCCCACTCGCAGCGCATTTATCCGCTAGTATGATGTGCAATCCATGGGGCATGGTTCCTATTCAAACTGTTTGCACGAGCAATTTACAGCTATTTCCCCAATTAAATTACAACTTTTCTAACCCCAAAACTCAGTTGACAGCTCAGGGATGTGCCATAATCCACATTGTATGCCGACATCAGCTCTTAGAGTGAGTGTGAGAGTGAGCGAGTGAGCAGGCGAGTGAGTGAGTGAGCAAGCGAGAGAGTTACTTGAGCATCTGTGCCGTGTCAGCGGATCACCTCAGAGGGTGAAACAAAACATGGTTATAATTTGCTGGCACAGTAAATACGTCTGCCATTCAGCCTGGCATTTAGAGCGCTCTATACCAAGGGCTGTGAATTCCTCCGAGAGAAAGAAAAATATTGGAGGGAATTCCAACCAAGACTTTTTTCCCTCCAGTCGCACACATTCACACACACACACACACGCACACCACACGTATACATGCATACCCATACACAACTAGATCCACGGCTCAAATTGAGTCGCTCAATGCTGGTCACACACACACACACTTGGACGCAAGTTACAGGCATGTACACACGCACACGTAGACACACACGCATGGGAGAACTACATATAGATACACACACATCGACCCACGGTATACTCACACACACACACACATGGGCGCAATACACACGGACACACAAGGGGACAAAGTACAGACAGACATACATTAGCGCTAGACACAAACACACGCATGGACACAGAGTACCGTCACATGCACATGGGACTGGACACGCTCATGAGCGGCATGGACAGCCCATCTCACTCCAGAGACGTACAAACGCGTCTTCTGAGCCTCTCACACACCCGCCTACTGCCCATAGAAAAAGGCCTTGGAACTATTCGGG
>WJFA01001747.1:0-19336 GCA_009870155.1 Pseudobourletiella spinata
GTGCCATCTTCTAGAAATTTTCAGGGTCAGGTCTCTCAAACTCCACTCAAACTAAAAAAATTGAATAATGAACATAAGATCTTGCGTATATTCCAAAATAGGACTTCGTTATAATATTGTTAGGGATAAAAATTCCTCCGAAGTTCACAAAATGTTTCCAAGTACTTACAAAATCTAGCGTTTAAATCTTTGTAAATTCTTTTAGAAAATCTTTTACGCTTAAAAATATCTTTAGCCTTAACTATTATTAATTCTTTTTTTCTTACGCCCTAACTTGTTGTAAAATTTGTTAAATTGTTTTTGGTTATTTAAAGTTTTTATAATTCCCAATTTTGGGTTCAAAATTTTTTGTTCGAGATTTTTTACTGCTTAAATTTTTGCTGAATTATTTTTAAATTTTTTGAAATGTTTTACGTTTCCTAGCTCATGTTGAATTTTTCAACTTATTCCAAGTTTGACAAAATCATTAAATACTTTTGAATTGATTGAATTATTGTTAATGGTTGTTATATTAAATGTTATCGCAATTTTATGCGTTTTATATTGTGTTAATTCGACTTTTTCTGAATTTTCCGAGCTAAAACCTAGTATTGTTAATTTATCGGGTAATTATTGTTTTTTCTCAGTTTGCCGTGTTTTTCTGATATTTTCTGGTATTTGATTAATTTTTCCGGTTACTGCCAATTTTTTCTCCATTTGTTCCTGCTTTCATTGATGTTTTCTCCATTTTCCGAAACATTTCTTATTTTTCTCAATTTTCCGGGTTACTTTTTATTTTTCCTCAATTTCCCCTGGTTGATGTTACTTTTGACTCAATTTACCGGGTTATTGCATTATATCGGATTTTTTTCTCAATTTGCCGGTAATTTTTATTTTTTTATGAATTTTCCGCATTATTGCATTTATTGAGTTTTTCGGGTTACTGCAAGTTTTTCAAACCTTTTCAGGTTATTCATGAATTTTTCTGATTTTTTATTAAATTCTTTGAATTGTTTTTTTGACTTGTTCTGAATTGTTTTGATTTGTTCTGAATTTATTTGAATTTTTTCGAGTTTTTCTAATTGTTTTGGTTTTTTCTGAATTTTTTCGAGTTGTTCTGAATTTATTTGAATTCTTTCGAATTTTTCGAAATGTTTTGGTTTTTTCTGAATTGTTTTGAATTGTTACGAATTTATTTGAATTGTTAAGAATTTTTCTAAATTGTTTTGAATTGTTAAGAATTTTTCTAAATTGTTTTGAATTTTTTAAAAAAAATTTAAATTGTTTGAAATTGTTAAGAATTTTTCTAAATTGTTTTGATTTTGTCTGATTTTTTCTAAATTGTTTTGATTTATTCTGATTTTTTCTAAATTGTTTTGATTTTGTCTGATTTTTTTTACATTGTTTTGATTTTGTCTGTTTTTTTCTAAATTATTTTCATTTTGTCTGATTGTTTCATTTTTCTGAATTGTTTTGAATTGTTACGAATTTATTTGAATTGTTAAGAATTTTTCTAAATTGTTTTGAATTGTTAAGAATTTTTCTAAATTGTTTTGAATTGTTAAGAATTTTTCTAAATTGTTCTGAATTGTTAAGAATTTTTCTAAATTGTTCTGAATTGTTAAGAATTTTTCTAAATTGTTTTGAATTGTTAAGAATTTTTGAACGATTGAACCTTTGCAGGCTACCCCCCACGCGAATCAAGCCATCAAAATCGAGAAAGGGGCTCAGCATGGCGACAGAAGTTTTTTGCTCCTTTGTCGATATTAAATTACGTAGTACATCGCTGAAATACTGGGATTGAGTAAGTTTGACCCAACAAGCTTCGGCCGCGCGGAGTTCGAGTTTTTGAAAAATCGGAAGTATAAAGCCGTAATTCGAATCAGCATACTGTAGAATGAATATCATTCAATAAAATCGTCTTCGGTTGCAACCACGCCCGAAAATAGCTCAGTTTGAAGCTCAAAGTCAGGTGGACTGTTCAAAACATGTGATTTGGAATGATGCCTTGCTGCATCCAAGGTGGTACAGTCCACCGTAATTTATGCACCAGGAGTTCTGCTGATGAAATCCCAGAAGCGCAGTCAGCTGGATTCTCACTGCCGGAAACATTGTGCCATCTAGGAGGAATGATATCCTGGATTTCTAAAATGCGATTGGCCACTTAAGTTTTCCTATGATCAGGTGGCCAGTGACCCTAGTTAGTACTATTTTTATCCGCATACGCATAACACGCAGAAATGTCCAATCGAAGAGCCGCAGATATAGTATTTATCAATCGAGTGAGCAGCAAAGCATCATCAAGTTCTAGCTTCGGTAAAGATTTTCTCTTTTTTTAGAGCAATGTGGGTCTTGGCTGCCACTATAGCGTTGTTCGGGGTCAGATGTCACACTCGGCTTGGCAATGCGAGATATTGGCACGCTCAGCAAGACACGGTCCAGACATAGAACTATGCGTCGAGGTTCACAACTGATGTGAATATGACTTAAGTTGAAATATCACTTAAATACGAGTTTAAGTGAGAATCGGGTTAGTTGTGTAATGATCTGGTCGGTGCGAATAAACAATAACACGAGATGATTTAATTATTATTATTTCAACTACTCACGGGGAAATATGCTTATTAAATTATCAGTCTTAGCACTCTTACAAATATACGTCCGCTCAGCTTGGACTCTACACACCGACTCCAGAGCCAAACTCTCTCATCCTTACTCGATCCATCCATTCATTAGCATAAACACTTAACCTAATATTAACGGTAAACTACAAGACACGACTAATCTACTGTTATTCTATTCGGGCTACCTACCTCGAGATGGATGACCAGCTCGAGCTAAGTATGCCCCGACGGAGCACCATAGGTGACACCGTCACACCACCAATCGGACAGCGCTGCATAACGAGTTTGTGGTGCGGAAATAAACTACTGCGACCTCTACTTCAGAAGAATTGATGTAGCCGATAATTAATAGCTTGTGGCAAACAGATTCATCGTGGTATTTTAACTTTTGATAAAGATACTAAATCCAGCAGGTAGGCTTCCCATGCTGACTGCATAGAACTCAACTTCGTCGTCCCACTTTAAAGAGGTATACCGTAAAGATTGAAAGAGCATCTTGTCCCGGATGGTGACTGGGCTGACCCATCCAAGAGGGTCGAATACTTTAGTCACCATAGACAACATGTGTCGCTTTGTTGTAGTAGTGGGCTTGGGGAAATTCACACAGAATTGAAAATGATCGTACGCCGGACTCCTTTGAACTCCTAAGGCTTTGATAGTATGAGTGCTTGTAATATCGAGTCAATCAGTCTTTGGCATATCCTGTTGCAATGACTCAACTAAAGCTGGAGAACTTGATGACTACTTGCGCAAGGGGAAGCCACCACGGTCCAACAACTCGATCAGCTGACGTTGTAACTCCAAGGCTGTATCAAGGGTATCTGCGCCAGAAAGAGTGTTTTACACGTAGAATTCACTCAAAACAGCATTTTCTGCTAAAAAAATGCAGAAGCCTCGTGAACAGTCAACTGTCGCAATGAACATATGACCTGGAACGGAGTTGATGCAACCCCAAAAGTCACTGTGCATTGTCTGTATTCGATAATTGCCTAAGATTCTGATTTTCTCCAGAGCAATTTCTGGAAATGACGATCATCTGGATGAACAAGAAACTGTCGATACATCTTTATGACGTCTGCAGTGAACAAAATTTGATGCTTTCGAGCCCAAACAAACCAATCATGAGAATGCTGTTGAGGGATGCACAAGATCTTGCGGTCCCAGAAGCATCATACACGACTCGTAACTTTGTAGTTGAACTGCTCTCTATATATAGAGCATCATGTGGTGCTTGGAGTTGATCAAATGCGACTTTCTCCATGTGTTGCATATCTAAGTATTCTTGGATTACATTATTGTACTGGAGTTTTCGGTCAAGATATGCAGCCATCTTCCTCTTCATTTGAAAACGACGTCGTAACGTAACTGAACGTGAATCGCCTAACATAAGATGATGTGATTTAAAGGGAAGGCGCACAACGTAGCTTCCTGTAGCTTCTCGAGAATGAGTTCGAAGAAAATGTTCCTCGCAAGCTTTCTCTTCATTGGATAAAATTTTGTCTTGAGTGATGCTTTCAAATGTCGAAAACCTTTTCACAATACTTTCAAGTTCGCAACATACATGATGAGACTTAACAGAAATGTGCGGATGAATTTTTGCGACTGATTCAGAAAGAGCCCATCCCAAGCTGGTGCGTTATGCAGTTAATGCACCACTTTCGCCCTGGATTACACCGATGCGAAACAAATCGGCAAATATGTCAGCTCCCAGTAATATATCAATTCTTCTCAGTCGATAAAACTGAGGATCTGCAAGGGGTAACTCGTTTAAATGAGGCCAGAGGTCATGAAGTAGCCTGATACTTGGCTGTAAGCTCGTAATCTTCGATAGAATTATTAGAATAGCATGTAAATTTGTTTCGAAATCTTTGTCAGTTCGAGAGCGAATAAAGAGGTCAACTGCCTCTTTCGTCAGACATTCTACCGCCACTCCGAGGCCATATATCGTTGTTCTCATATTCCGTCTTGGAAGATCGAGACGCTGTACGCAATCTTCAGTGATCAAACTGACTTGAGAGCCTGAATCTAGCATGGTGCGAATGCCATAGATTATTTACGAAACCTGTTTTGTGGTGGGCTGTTTATAGCGTCGTTAACTCTCGTGAATTGAGCTTAGTGTTTATTCATGGTTAAAGTGCGTAGGTTTAGCTTTCCGACTGAATGTCCTGATAGTGATGTGGTTTCATAGACAAATGACAAGATCAAGCTCAAGGTGAAACATTCATTACTTCGGAGTTCATTTCTTCGCTGCCAGTAAATGATGTTGAATTTTGATTCATTGCACTCAAATCATCCTGCACATTTTAGAAAAAATTAAGAAGTAGTATGAAATTACCAACAAAAAATAGAGTAAAAGCCATACCAGTTTATTGTCGTTTCAGTCGGCTAAAAATTTCAGTATTTTACATATTAACACGATCCTCACACAATATTGGATTTACTTCGTTATTATTACTCCTGATTCAATATCCGTCGGCTACGGATGCTGCTGAGATCCAAGCAATTCCATCCTCTCTGCACAGAACGTGCTGGCCTGCACATGTATAATTATTTAAAGATAGTATGTATTAATGTAATTGGGACGTTGGTTGATGAGAAAACGGACGGTGAAATAATATGAATGTACCCTCTCCACAGTAGATTGAACATGTCGCCAGTCATTTGCGTCTTCTCATCCATTATGAAACCAAAATGGAGTGGTCATATGCTTCAGCTATTTGCTCTTGGGCTCAACAGTGCGAACGGCGGAATGATTGTTTGCCACAATGATGCGACCGACCGTTTCCAAATCAATAGCCCGGTTAATGCCATCCATAGTGACTTGTTGAAATTGAACTCTTTCCGCAATGAGCTCATCTGTCCCAGAAACATGTCTAGAATTGCATTAAAAGCGTTCACGTTGGCGTCGAAACCTCCCTGAGCAAAATAAGAATCTGAAATTTTTAGGATAGTTTTAGAGAGAGAAAGAAAGGAATTTAATAGTACATCTGCACTCGCTGAGCCAAGCATCAATAAAATCACACGCATGGATTCCTCCCCTTGATTTCTATTAGCTGCTCCGTGGAAGCCAAGTTGAACGGAGCTACTCGAGCTGGAATCACGGCTCAATGATTTGTGTCCATTGCATTGGAGGTTCCAGTTTTTCTACTGCTGCTTCCGCTGCTGCTGGTAGAATAACTCCCATTTCAAATTCAATTCGATAAAGTTTCACCATAATCTGATGCCAAAGATAATTCGTTTATCCAACAGGTCAATTCTTTTGTCTCGAATGGAACAAAAAAAGAGAGAGAAAGAAAGGGATTTAATAGTACATCTGCACTCGCTACGGCAACCTTATCAATCATATAACACGCAAGGATTCCTCACCTTGGTTTCTATCAGCTGCTCCGTGGTAACCACGCCCAACTAAGAAAACATGGTCTATTTCGTACAGCGACCTCAATGAACAAATTTAAAAAACTGAATGCGAACATATATTTAACACTTACCACTTTCCATACTACCATTTTCTGGGTTCACCATTGCTAAAGTTTGATTCAGTATAACATAATCAAAATCTTTACGAAACTTATGAAGCAATTTCCGCCGGGTCGCTACATCGCCATCTGTTCGGACTAAGATCAAGGCAAATTATACACATTGCACAATCATGTTAGGTAGTAAAATTAATCTAATTACTACTTACGGCTTTCAATATCAATTCGATCAATATCAATATCGATTCAATACCAACAGTGACAGAAGTTTCACTACGACTATGTTGATCTTGGATCTGTCGATACTGGCATTAAGGTACAAGGGATTTGCTCACTTCGCTGTTTTGGGCCTACAGAAAATTGAATTCTTGTAATAGCCTTCACCAAAAATGATAATATTCCAATTTTGTATATATTACCAAGTGTTGGGAAGAACCGGGATCTCGCAAACAACTTGTAACTTATTTTTTGACCCGTTCGCTTGGACAAATTTTGTTTGCAACAGTGGTATTGCGTCTCATACGCTTTATACCCCTTTGTATCTTCTGGGCCTGAGCCAAATCCGCCACATCTACAATGTAAACAAAAATTTACAAATTCCTGGTATTTTAAATTTAAAATGAAATGCATATCTAGTACCTCACATTTATGCTAACACCGCCAATTGAATAAAATACTCCGAAGGGCTCAGCACTGAACCTGCTGCTACGGTAGATGTCCTTGTGGAGTTATCAAAATATCTTCGGAAGCAATTGGGCCAAAGACGGTTCCATCTTTCTAGAGTTTCAGTAAAATTTTCTGCGCAAGGGGTATATAGAAAATCGTCGATTGATTTCATTTTAGCACTTTTTTCAGCAGCATTCAGTTCTTTCTAGTCGGGAGTGTACTACATTCTACAACAGTCGAACAGATTCCTTCAGGTTGTCAGACTATAGCCGACACAAACATTTTCAAAGAAAATACACTGAAAAACTACCAAAAAATACCTCCTTAATATTTTTGTGGCAATGGAAATTCTTCACTTACGGTAAAATTTTCTCCACCTTCTTTGTTATACTAGGTTCGCGGTCGGTGACAAGTACCACGAACATGCTATTCAGGAGAGGCATCTTCTCTTGAGTTATTGTCAATTCGAGGTGAGCAGCTCCATTTTTTGTTTGATGGAAGTAAAATCCAAATGGTATTATTGGATTTCCCTTTAGATATGGATGTTTCATAGTTAGGATACTGAGGTAATACAACCCAACTTTGAAGGTTGAATCGTAGTGGACGCTGATGTAATCTCCGTTGCGCGGTATCTAAACGACGTGGGCGCTCATCGGCAGTATTGTACACGATGCATGAAATAGTCCGTTGTTCGTACACTGGTAAGGGACGTAGTTTGTAGTCATGGATAATCCCATAACTTTCATCGAGATCATCTTTCTCTTTTTCGTTTAATATCATACTCTTCTTGAACTGCTTTACTTGGTTCAAATTTCGGGGTTAAAGTTCCAGTATAACCGCTAAACCGCATTTTCGTTCAATAATTCCCTGTGACTAAATCTACATTGCACCTTCACACAATTCTCTCAAAAATTTATACTTTGGAAAGACGGCTTACACGTAAATCTGACTGGGTAATTTATGCTACCGTAATTTAATTATGATTTGCTGCTTACTCAACTCCCACGAAACAAACCTCAGCTTTTTCCCTCGAAATTCATCGCCACCCGAGTTATCTTGTGAATCATAACTGGATTTTCCTGTCGCCGTCTTCAACCGAATTTCTTTCATCTTCAAAGCAGCTTTTTTGCAGTTTCCATGATATACTTTATTGGGATTGTAGTCTTTCAAGTTAAAGTCTCCTTAATCGTGAAAAGCAGTTCAAAACGGTCAAGTTAGGGACGTTTGGCATAATATATTGGCGTAAAAATGCAATTGCCATAATATTTAGTATACATACCTTCATATCGTATGAGGACAACAGGAAATTGCCAGTTTCTGTCATTAAAGTCACTTCCCACCAAATTAGTTAAACATGTAATCCCAACTACGTCAGTTATCATACACGTATAATTTATCACAATGAATAATTCTGATGCTGTGCCGTGAAGAAGATACTCGAATCGCTTGAAATTATTGACAACTTTGCCACTAAATCTTGAGTTCCATCTACAGTAATCCCAAATACGAGGACCTTTATCAGGATACTTCAAACTTCCGGCATGATCCCACGTTAGTTCATCTTGCCGCCAGTACTTGTCTTTCTCGGAAATCATCTCTTTGACAGAAAATGCAAATAAATGCAACACAATTATCATTAGCATAAGGTTGACCTTCCAAAAATATTATTAATGTAGTAGCATTGAAATAGTTCAAACATACTCTGCCAGCCGAAATTTCCGCCATGGAAATTCTTTCGGAGGGGACTTCGGTAGCATCTTCCGAGTTTTTCATCAACTTTTTCCTGATCACGCCTAGTTTGACGAAGGAAAACTGAAAATTCTCCCGGAGCGCACGACTTGAGCCTGTAATGCTACAAGAATCCACAGGATGAATGTTCTTGTCCGTGTCAACGTTGTTGAATTGACCCTTTGCAGATAATAATCGACGCCTCTTAGAGGATAATTTAAAACCTCGGAGACATCCAGCCCTTTCGTCAGCATGCTGCCCGCCTGCAACACATAAGGTTAAAATAAATAAATTGACCAAGCACGAATTGTGGCGATTTACCGGTGTTCAACTTTTCTTAAAAATGCAAAACGTAATCTTTCTGTCCGTAATCAACAAACTATTCCACAGTTTCTCCCCGAAAATTCATTTATTACAAGTGAAAACCACAACGCAAGATACACCCATAAGTCACAACTCTTTCTGAACGAGAAAACTTCGCGTCGCACGGTACAACTTTTACTCCTAGGGTAAATGACCTCAAGTTTATTTTCTGTATGTATCTTGTATTCTGAGTGATTCAAAATACTCAAATGACACGCAGAATCCTTGTATTATCTTTCACCTCCCCTCATTACTTTGCATCTCAAATATCATAATTTTAAATATTTGCTGACATATAACATCACTTGCAATGATGAAATTATCAAAACTTCCTCCGGTACCCAGTGTGTGCATATACCGGTGACTGCATTAACTAAAACTCTGTGTCCCACGTCCGATGTCCTACCCATACTATCACATAAAGTTACACATATCTGTAAAATTCACTTTCTTGACGCCATTGACCGTTAGAAACTAAGCGTCCCAGTGCACTAATGGGCCTTTCCCATTCAAAATTCAGCTTCCGGCCCCACGTGTCACAAGTGTAGGTTTCACTTGCGCTTGTGGGTTTTGCACTGCATCGTTGATGGACGCCATAGGAGGATTAAAACTTTGAATTTAATAAGAGGGTAACCCTAGTGTACTAGTCGGATCCAACTAATATTTATGGGGCATGTTACGAGTAGTTTCCGTGAGTATGAAATTAACAGAATTGAATAGTCGTAAACAATCCGAAATTGAAATTAAATTACACTTAAAAAGATGAATTATGGCGTCATTCTGGTGACGGACGAGAACGAATAAACAGCTAATTATTCTCACTCCTAGTTCGAGACTATTTTTCGCTACTGATAACAGCTGACTGACGATAACTATTTCTTGACAAAAGGTCAAGTTGTCCTTCGAGTGACGAAGAATCCCTAACAGGGCATGTTACTCTGCCCTAGCATGTACTAACACTGAAGCCGTTTGCCCAACTAAAGCCTAGTTTCGGAATTATTCAAATTTGAAATTTCACTAAAATCGATTCCGGGAAATCTAACGTGGGATTTCCCATAAGGATTTTAAGCGACCTAAGGGTCCTCACTTTGGCGTTTTTCGAAAAAATCATTTTTACAAACTTTTGAAAAAAGTCAAAAGTTGTATTTTACGATGTGGGAGCATCATTGGGGTTGGAAATTCGAAATTTGGCGCTTAATTTAGTTGAAAAATGGCGTCTTTTGGACATTAAATAGGAGGGAGGGGAAATTTTACGAAGTTGACTTCTGGAAACTTTAATATGGGACTTTCCATAGAGATTTTCATGCGCCCAATGCTTCCCTTTGAGTTTTTTTCAAAAAATTCAATTTCTACAAACTTTTGCAGATCGACTCAATAGCCAACATTTACCATGTTTTATGATCGCCAGTGCTAAAAATTATAATATTAGGTTTCGAATCAGTCAAAACTTCAAAATAATTCGAATTTGAAATTTTGCATTTCTTGTGGGCACATTCATATAAGAGCTTGGTGGTAGTTTAATAGTTCTTCGTGAGATTGGGAAAACTGCCATTTGTAAAAACACCACACATGTAACAAAAGAAAATGAATAAAAATCCTGGAAAGTCCCATGTTAAAGTTCCCAGTAGCCAACTTCGTAAAATTTCCCCTTCCTCCTCAATAATGTCCACAAGACGCCATTTTTCAACAAAATTAAGCGCCAAATTTCGAATTTCCATCCCGAATGATGCTCCCACATCGTAAAATGCTATTTTTGACTTTTTTCAAAAGTTTGTAAAAAGTTTGCCGGATGTGGCCTTCGCGTGATTAGGGCCCATTAAACCGGGATTCCCCCGCACAGGTAATCCATGCCTGTCAAGGTCAATCCCCCTCAGTTATTGATTTTTGGGGCCCCTCAGATTTATGACTGCTCCGGAAATTAGTGAATAAAAATATAAAAATAACTTAAACATATCAACGCGCAATTTAAAAAGTAAAAACGATCATACAAGGGACGCTGCTTCTACAAAGTTAGCACACAGTTGTTACCGACTACTTTTCATGCTATTTTTAAGGTAGGTTCAAAATGAACGAAAATTTCAACGATTTCGGCCACTAAGTGATGAATTATGCTTTTAAAAAAATTATAGTAGGGCTTAGTAATCATAAAATTGATATTTTTGGAAAAAATCTCCGATTCATCGAAAAACGAGTTTGAAATCTACACTTAAGATTTTAATTTAAATTTTTAATTCTTTCTGAAATTAAATTTTCTGAGAAGTTAGATACACCGTACAGTTGATTAAAAACTGTTCATTCCAACGAAAAACTCAATTAAATTAAATTAATTAATTATTAAATAATTAATTGTTATTAATTATTAATAACTCAGATTAATTTTGTTTCAAAACATTCATTTTTAGTCATCAGTAGCCAATAACTTAAGTTCCAGGCAGCAAAATTCATCGGCAATTTGGTGGGCCACTGGGTAGTTTCGTTGGGGTTGGCACACCCTTATATTACAGTGGTGAGATTCAGTTGGCCCAGACGCAACCTCTCGTGTAGCTAGACAGTGCAGTGGGAGTGGAGGAGTGCGCGTGCGATTAAAACTTCCCTACTCCCTTGTGTGCCTCAACATATCAGCTTCAATTGCGCTCAGAAGTAGTCGATTTGTGGTGTGTTTAAGGAGCTTTTATCTTCACCACGCCGGACATTTTTTGTCGTAAATTTCTATTGAGTGCTCTGCGATTTTCGATATCAGTGGGACTTGATATTTTCGTGTGTTCAGCCAACGCCATAATTTGAGGTACTTTTTTATGCTTTCGCCCGGTGTTTGAGTTCGTTGTGTTTGAGGTGTTGAGGTGTTTGAGTTGAGTCTTATAAGAAAGCTGATGAGAAGGCTGAGGAATTGCAGTTCACATCCACAGCTGAATTCTCTGATGACTCGTCCGAGGAGGCGTACCGGAAACGAAAGCCACGCCAGCCTTTCTCGCCTTCGCCTTCAAGAAGAAATCCAAAAGTTCCAAGGTAACCAATATCACGCCAATATTTGCAGGTGTCTTCTAAAAAAATTGATTCGTGGCATACGGTTTAGATTTACTTTGTGGGTTATTTTTGGAGGCTTGTCTTTTATGGTTCAAGCACTAGTTGTCCGAAAAAATAATTTAATGATATTTCTTTCTTTTCTTAATGATTTGTACGCTTTGTACTGTAGAATCAAGTTCACTACTTAATGAGACCATTGGCTCCAATTTTCAAGAAAATCACGGCAAAGACGTCAGTAATACAGACATTGATATATCGAGTTAGAATTGCGATGATTGGCAGTAAAAAATCCATGCAAAATTTTAATTTGTGATGTGAATCTGCCTTGACGTCCGCAGCCAACGCCGGATCAGTCAGTCCTATCGGCTTTCAAAGTGATTCTAGCCGCCCTGTTAGCATCCAGCAACGAATAGATACTTTGAACACTCCAAGTAATGAATAAAGTATTTAGTAAATGATGTGTGTGTGATTGATACTTACACGGGAAGCTTCCCCAGCTGTCACCAAAGCACAAGTAGGTGACTATGAGAGGTCCCATAGGAAGATTAACAATTACAAATAGCTATAGGTGCGGAAAATAGGTTTTACTAACTCAGGTCAACCTTGGGCAAACCTAAGTCCGATTCTAGGTTTTTGACATTGTTAATCTTCTTAGCGAACCTCTTGATCGCACACTGTCACCCATTTGTGCTTTGGTGATGGTTGGCCGAGTTCCGTAGTTAAATTAAAATTTTTATTTGAAATGGGGCATTATCTGCGATGTTTGAAACTCCTTACAGAAAGTCACGTCACATTGAAAACATCCCCTGGAGCTTTTACTTCAAATTCAGTCCCATTTCAGGAGTTTCTGCCGCTTTTTAATCGTAAATTAGTAAGTACAATGTCCGTTTCAAACATTGTATTGCAACTTAATATGCATTGATTTTGTCAGGTTTTCAGAAACGAGGAATCCCACAAGATCAGAGGGGATCTTCAAGTTCTCAAATGCAGTACACATAAGTATGCAGAAACAACATAGTGTCCTTTTACTGTTCCCATCAAAGGGACAGATGATCTCCGCGTTGTTGAAGAGTCCCTGAGCAGCAAGTCTGTGCGCCGTAGTTTTGTAAGGCTAAATATGTCATTCGAAAAAATCGGATAGGACAAATTCCTTTTTTGCAAAAAATGGGCAGCTTTAATTAGGAGGTATTGACTATAAAAGTCATGCCCGTCGGATTCTGAAGACAATAATTTCCCATGCATTATTTCAAAAGCTAAATTTCACCGGAAGGAATTTAAAGTTAGCTTTTGGTGAGATGCGTATAGCGACATCCATTAGATAAGATAAGATTTATTGGTTGATTTGGCGTCAGCCCTTACAACAATTTAGGGAGATGATCAAGTAATGGGTTACTATACAATAAATACCTGAGTCCCGCTCAGAATTACAAAGTTACTATATACACAGTTACACATCGGGTTATTCATCTATCATTTCTGTTAGGTAAAAGGTACTTATCTTTATAGCATTACACCAAAAGTAGTATAAGTTCATTAAGTCGTTTCAGTTGCATTTTTTAAAAATTTGGACCAAGAAAGTATCTCTAGAGGTACAGTTCTGTAAAGTATAACAGGCTAATTATGGGGTTTTAATTAAAACAATTTAAGAGATCAACAGTTAGACTGTTGATTTGAATTACGCGCGAGCGGGACTCTTAGCGACATCCATTATTGATATATTTTCACGCCACATCTCAAAGATACACAATGGAAACGCGTTAATCTTTCTAATGAAAGTATGTTTTTTTAATTCTCAGGTGCTGTGAGTGATGCTCAGTCGGTGGAGAAGAATAAGGTTGAACAAGTCTGTAAGAACTGGTTCCGTTGGTCTGGAAACCACAACGGTGGACGAGAAGATCGTCGAAAGAACGCCCGCCGATATAAACGCCGATAAATTTAGATTTTGTCATGGATGGAAGCTCAAAACGGTCTCAGCAAAGGAAGAAAAGTAAACATGTGTCTACTCAGATTAATTTTTTGAACGGCGATTGTGACATAAATAACTATAAGAATGCCGAGAACAGTCTTGTTACTAATAGTTGTACTCAAATTAACCCTATTGACTTCGAAATTGTTGTTGAATCCAGTTATAACTCCAGTATAAGTATAAGAGATTCGGATACGGATCCAGAGTTATCTTTCTGTGATGAGGTTCGGCAATGGGCTTTGTCAGAGAATATTACCCATCAGGCGCTACGATCCCTTTTTCCTATAATAAGGAAGCATTTACCAACTCAAAATATTCCTTTATCCGCGTACTCTTTTTCATGGAGAATATGAGAAATTTCTTATCACTAATCTTGGAAGTGGTCAATATTGTTACTTTGGGCTAGAAAATGGAATCAGGAACAGGGCCAATGGTGGTCCTAAATTTCCTGCACTGCCTAATCTAGACTCTTTTAAATCTTTCAGTAGACAGGAGGTTTTAACAGCTACTGGCGGAATCGACTGGTTGCCATTATGTAAAAGTAGCCGTTAACAGTTTTGGCCAATACTTGCCAAACAAGACCAGTCGGTGAATTTGACTCCATTTCTGGTAGGTCTGTGGTTTGGAGAAGAGAAGCCTCCCGTTTGTGAATTTTTAAAGCAATTTATTTGCGATTGCAAGAGTCTGAAGCAAAATAGAATTCAAATCAATCATAAAAATTTTAATTTTCGACTTTCTTGTGTCGTTGCTGATGCTCCAGCCCGAGGCTTCCTGAAGTGCTCAGTAGGGCACAATGGATACTACGGGTGTGAGCGCTGCGAACAGCGAGGAGTTTGGCTAGATCGTATGGTTTTTCCACGCCTTGACTCCCCACTTAGAACGGATCAGTCGTTCCGTTTACAATCACAGGTTGAACATCATAGAGGCTCAAGCGCATTGTTGGATCTCAAGTTTGATATCGTTAATGAATTTAGTGTTGTCTATATGCATTTATGCTCTGTTGGCGTCATGAGGCGCCTATAACGTACTTAAGTAAAGGGGAAGGTGCCTCATAAGCTTTGCAGCCGTGATGTTAGCTTCATTTCAGCCAGTATCTTAAGGATAAAAAGTTTTGTATCCCAGGACTTTGTAATAAAAGGCAGAGTTCTTCGAGAACTTTATAATTGCAAGGCAACAGAGTTGAGACTTTTTTCTGTGTACACTGGTCCCTTAGCCCTTAGAACTGTACTAATACCTAAAAAATATAAGAATTTTCTACTATTTAGTTTAGGCTTGTAAATTTTGTTACATCCATCAAAGACTAGCAACTGGATCGACTTTGCTGCTTAAATTTTACTCGAATTTGTAGCTCAATTTCCAAACTTACATAGTTAGAAATTCTTAATCTATAATACCCATACTCTTATGCACCTATCTGAAGATTGTAAAAGTTATGATAGCCTAGAAAATATAAGTGCATTTCCGTTTGAAAAGTTCTTACAAACTTTAAAGAAAATGCTTCGAGGAAAAAATTTGTACATGGAGCCAGTGATTTATCGTATATTTGAACTTCAGACATACAGAAATTGAAACTTTTTCTGTAATTCAGCAGGAAAGCGTCAACAAATTTTTTCAGTCGGAAAAGTTGAGGATAGCTATGTATTAACAAAATCTGGTAAAATTTTCTTACTTGAAGAGCTAAAAAATGATCATTACTTGGGTCATGAGTTTTTGTCGAAAGAGTCTTGTGTAGAATATCCTATTGACAGCCTGCTTCTAGAGATTTCTACGGTTTCCAAATTGCCACATTCGAGTACAGCGGTCCCAATTTCAGTAATCGTTCGTAAATGTGTGTGTTTGCCGGAATCAGAGGGGAGCACCCGATATTTATGTGTACCCCTTTTGCACGAAGTAAAGTTAAATTAAAAATTTAATGTCTTGTTTCACTGTAAAAGTCATTCAGGAACCTATAATTTAATAATTTTATCCGCTGGATCTCCTTGACCCAACCGATAGGGGCTTTCCAGATATTACGTATAAACTTTTTGCCCCAACACGACCCCCTACCCCCCTCCGTCATCAATGTTGTAATAAGGGGATTTTCGGGATTTCAGACCCCCCTCCCCCCTGAGTGTATACGTAATATCTGGACAGCCCTATACCCGTACAATTTGCTTGGGCCAATGTTTGCCCGACGGTGATGTTTGGCCCAACGTTAGCCCGACGATGATGTTTGGCCCAACGTTGGCCCGATGCTAACATTTGGGCCGGCGGTTGGCCGACCGCCACTGCCAACCGTTGGTGAATGCACACCAGCCAATGCTGGCCCGTCAAAGTTCTGCGGCTTGGGGTAATATTTTATATTTGCCTAAAAGCCGTAATTTTCACCCTTACTAGGGTCGAGAATAGCGCAATTGCGCCTTGTTTTCCCTTACAGCTAACTTCCGGTCTTCCTCTTCGAAAAAGTCAGCTTAGAACGCATCGGACACATCCTTAAACCGAGGTTGGGAATTTTGACGAGAGTCGAAGCCGCGAGAAAACGGGGATTCGTCAACAATCATTTCATGAGTGGATCCTGCTAGAAAACGATGCATATACTGATGTCACCAGGCATCATGAAGGTCAAAATAAGCACAGCTATCATTAAAATTTGTCGGTGAGGAACCGAAGCCCTTACCTTCCGCATCTTAAAAGATTCAAGTCAGATTCTAGTTCTATTTTCTCCGAAGTCCAAATATTCTTGATGCGCCATTGTTGAAAAATGTTGAAGATAGAAATGCATATTTTCAAACAAATCAGGTATTTATATGTATGCACATTGAACAAAGAGGTTACTCTTTGACGGTTAAGCAAATCAAATTGGTTCGATTGGCCAAGTTCCAGTGACAGCACACTCGAACTTTTTCCTCCAAAATCTAGACATTGACGGAACACGGGCCCGGAAAGTTGACGAGGATGTATCGCGGAGTAATTCTTTCGAAAATATTGACAAAAATATTTCCGCAACAGCCGTTTGTTGTTCAAGGAAAATCCTCTCAAACTTTGTCACTATTGAAGACTATACAGGCCTGACCTGTACAGCCGCTACACACACCTTTCCGATAAGAATGACAGTTCGTCGTCCCTATTTTTTAAGGAGGCTTCCTTTTTCCATCCGAATATTTTTTGCATCTCAACTTGCTCCATAATTGATGTAGAACTAATAATTGAATAGCAAAATACCAAACAAATGAAGGACGATAAGCAGGAAGTAGTCTGGTTTTAAAATTATCCCGAGCACATGATATCCCCGCGTTGACCAGATGGGCGGGAACTAGGAAAATTCAAGATCTCATGCATTTCAATAGTGATTTCAGGAAGCATAGTAATCCTTTCTGAAGCATTAAAGTTCCTTTTACACCACGTATTTAAACTGTGAGGGAAAAGTCTAACTGCAAAAATTAAAATAGGAATTGGTCGAACAGAATTTTCGAATTAAAAACATCGCCACATAATTTTATCGTGAAACACCACCTCCAACTCTGTAGCTGTATTATACGGGGCACATGCCGTATCCAATGTTCAAAATAATACTGATTTTTACCACGCTTGGGCTGGTTGCTGTGGCAACGAAGCCAGGCGAAGAAACCTATATCTGCCAGAGCGGGAAAGTGGTACGAGGACAAAGTTGTGTTTGCCCCTTCATATACCTACCTGTCTGTGGATCTGATGGTATAACTTATCCAAATGACTGCGTTCTCTACTGCGAGGCAAAGAACTGCAATCGCTGTAAGTTTCACAATAGATATAAAAATATTCATAGGATCTTAATTACCACAAATTATATTTTAAATAATTACTGCCTTTTACCCGCAGGTCTTAGACAAGCTTCCGATGGAGAGTGTGTGAGAAACGATGTAGCGATTTGAAGGAGCAGGATGGTCATGGACTCATAACGCAATGACCAGTTTCCACTGGTTCCAATCTTCAGTTTCTGCCGTTTCACAATCTTTTCGTTGTAAAATGTGGTTCCTCACAGCTCACTAAGCTATGGAGTTCCAGTAAATTAATTGAGTGGCTCAATAAATTCAATGACATTGTTTAAGATTAAGATCACGATAGTGATTCGCATCCCCTTTTTTTGATTCCAATTCCTACTAACTAGGAGCATAAAACCGGCCCAACCGGCTCCTGCGTTCTACTGAGAGTCAGTCCATTGAAAAGCAGTAGCGTACACGTGTAGTACGATCTTCAGCCTGTCAACAACTTTGGCCTCCTCCTGCGGAATAATGACTAATTTATTCGCACATTTGAGCATATATTCTGCACATTTTTCGGCCGTGATTGGCCGTACCAGCAATATATGTATCCCCTCATGTCCAGTTGTATATGTAACTTGAGCTGAACTGAACGAAACAGGGTCAATGGAATGATACGTAATCGAACGAAATGGTCATCGATCTCTCTAAACATTTGCAAAGAAGTCAACTACGACAGATTCTTGACCAGTCTTTTTCTCTTTCCATTCTTTCAGAAACCGCCGGGCAAATCGTCCGGCGTCATCGTCACTAGTATTCATTATTGGAATTACCTCTATCGATTGCTCATAATGGAGGATTGGGCACTCAGTTCACTGACAAAAAAATCTTGGAGAATTTCCAATTTGGCCTTCGGAGAATTTGGAGACTTTGCTCCACTAGTTCGGATCCCCTTAAAAATCCTGGCTTTCACCCTTATTCCGCCCTTGACCGTGCTACTCATTGCAGTCACCCTCATTTGGCTCCCTTACAAATTAGTCGTGACCACCTTGGCTTGGCTATTCCGACCGGATCTAGCGGGACCCCTCAAGGGGACCTACAACACATTCTTTGCCACCCCTCCCAACAAGCCCTCACCCGTCGCCATGTGTCAGTTCCTAGTCCTGGAGGGGACCCTGTCGTTGGAGGAGTTCAGGGCACGTTTCCAGCAGCGGATTTTGAACGGTCGCGGGCCGGATGGTGGCTGGGATTTTGAGAGACTCACGCTCCGCCCCATCAGATTCCTCGGCTATTATTTTCTCCAACGAGTGACCCCGTTCGACCTGAATCACCACATACGCCGTTATGACTACAGTGGGTCAGGGTTGGAACTGCCGAAGGGACGACCAGTAATGCAGTGTGACTTGGAGGAGGTGACTCCGACTTTATGCAAGATGCCGTGGCCGGATGGTGGGAGCGATTGGGAGATGCTCATCATTGAAAATTTTGGAGGCAGCAGCGCGGGGAATCCGAATGCAGAAGAGCAGTCCGTGGTAGTCTTTCGATGGAGTCATGCTCTCACCGATGGCTACGGTATGCTCAATGTCATCTGCAAATTGACAGATGACCCGCCGGTTGAGCCAGTTGTGGAGCAGCAGGAGAAACCCGTGGTTTTCGAACGGTTCTGGACACGGATCTCCACAGTAGCCAAGGTGCGGATGATGTGGGACATGGCAGATATCCTTGTCGTTCTCTTGGCAAGCTTCAGCTTTGAGTGGACGTTAAAGCGGGATATTCAACCTCAGGTCATGATCA
>WJFA01001748.1:0-19318 GCA_009870155.1 Pseudobourletiella spinata
CAACCAGTGCACTGGTGCCCAGTGTTTCTGAGCCCGCCTTCGAAACCTGGAATTTTCCAGATGATTTTCACAATCAGATTTACTGGTTCAAGGCTGAGTAAACTTCGCTGGTTAATCATCCTGTAAATAGTCTCATTTTTTCACGTTTAATTCAATATTAAAAATTCAACTTTCAAATTATAGCTTGTCATCAATGTAACAGATTCAAAATAGTAATTGTGTGGCTAATTCTAGCAAGTAAACTCAGGTATACGTACACTGCATTGACACTTCTTCGTGTTGAGCATATAACGACCATTAGTATTTATCAAAACTTTAGCTATTAAAAATTCGTGTACAAAACAGTAAAACCCATTATTGGTCTCTAGTTACACAGGCGTTAAGCACTAACACACTTACGTCGCGCGGAGAACTTCTGTAGATTCCTGAAACGAGGAACGATGTGTAAAAAATATACACGGGTCATCTCATCTCCCAATTGAACCGTGAACGACTTTTTCGACGTCCAGACAGAGGACAATCGTTCAATTTAGTTTTTTTTTCAATTCTTGAATTTCGCGGGCCTGGAAATAGTGCAAGGACATCTAATGAGAGCCATTTTTCACTTGTGCCGTGGCTGCTTTGGCAGCAGACGTTGGCAATGCCGACAAGAAAATGAGAACTTCCGGCGAAATTTTAAGCGTTAAGCACTAAATCAGGGATTTTTTGGACCCTAAGGGTTGTATGTATTCCCCCTCAGCCCCCCTATATCCTGTCCTGCTTGCGAAAGTGCGATTTTTTCATGCATACCCGAAAGGAGAAATTAATTACGGGCTAAAATATCGCACAAGCCAGTTGTTGCGAAAGGGTCCTTGCAATGCACACCAGTTTAGCACTGTTGCAGCGGTCCATGCACATTAAACAAAAGTTGGGGGAAAATGTCGTCGGCCTTGTACAGGCGATGTAGATTTGAATTGCCAAAAACTTTATAATTAAATGTATTGACTGTGTGCACTATGCATCATTTCCGGTTTAATTCTATTATAATGATGTTATCATCCCCAAAATTCGTATAGTATACTTTCAACACTGCACAGTTAATGAGGTTTTACATCCCAAAGCTCATTACATTTTCGCTCGCAATCGTCACAGTAATTCCACTACAGATTTTTCTGCCCCTCGAAGTTTACCTACTTTTGCTTGAGTCTGTAAATTAAGCGGTACCCCAGAGGGTCACTTTACTACACGGGTTCCAAAATATGGCTACCCTAGTCCCACTCGCAGTAGTCCTCATAATCGCTATCGTCAGTCCGGGTAATGGCTCCCCCAATCCAACACTCAAAACCATTGACAAAATCTGCAGCAAGTTAGTCCCGCCGCATATTAAGGTGGAGCCACAGAGAAGCAAGATCCCCTATTCGATTTACTTGAGCCGCTCAAACCTGAGACCTGGAGAGGTCATTACCGTTCAAATTTGCTCATCCCACCACAAGATTCAGGAGTTTTACGTTCAAGGGAGAAAATTATCAGGAGATGAGGATCCCGCGGGAACATTCGCCTATCAACCGGGATATGAGAACTCAACAAGTTTAGAGAGCTGTGGCTCCAGTGGGGCATTAGATACTGTCCAACATTTGGACCCCGCCGTGCTCAAGGAACATGTGAAATTTAAATGGATGGCACCCGCTGAGGCTGGAGTTTACTTCCTTTTGTAAGTCCACCTCAAGTTCCTGAATTCCAATTTTACTCGTATACCTCCGCAGAAAGTATCGGCGGGAACTGTATTTCAATCAGTGACATTTATACAATATTTGTGCTCAACGTGAACAAATAATTTGCTCCTCTGATTTCATGATATACAGGGCTACCGTTGTGGAAAACAATGAAGCCATTTGGATACGACAGCCATCAATGAAGATACGGGTCAGCGAGTATTAACTATTTACCCTTATTTTAAACTTGAATCTTATTTTAAAACAGTAATGCTTGCATTCAACTTCTGTGTCACACTAAAACCCCTTCTTTACTAAAATAAATCCTAATTGTAATAACGGCAATTTTTTCCATTTCTATACTAACTTGCTTCCACATTATTCCTTCGAGAACTGTCGCATATTCTAGAGCATTCTCATTGGCACTAGAAAACTGATCTTCTTCAAGAGAAACCTGTTCCACGTTTGCTCCGTATGCAGCACTAACATAATACTTGAATCTGCAGTAACGGACTATATCACACGACGCCCCTACCCCTTGCTGTCAAAGCTAACTTAGCCAATTTGCAGCCAGATAGCCAGAATGTGAAGGAACTACGCAGCTATGTTGCCTTCGTCGCTGGGCTGTAAACATGTGAGCAGGCAAAGGCAGAAATCTCTGTGCTATTCTCGTGTGCTGTAGAAATTACTGGAAAACTGTGCCGTACAAATATATACGGACGCAACAGACCGTCGAGTAGTCAGAGTTGCGTTTTCGAGTGTAAAAGAGGTACGTAATCAAGCAGAGCGATCATCTCATCCTAATCTGAAACAGTAATCTCATCAGCTGAAGTCTTGTCGAAGAAACTCGTGTGTTGAAAATTTGGCGGATTTGAGCAGTATCTGAAAGTGTAAGTTATTATTCTGGTCGGTTAATATTTGAGCCGTAAAACTTGCTGAGAGGCTGAGTGGATTTTTCCTAATTTTATTTCCCTACAGCGGTTAATTTGAAGCATTATATCTGTCATTCCAGATTTTTGCAAGATGAGTCTTCTAATCCCATTTACTAATGACTTGGGCTTCACCCTTCGGCCCACGATTACTCGACGTCGTCGACGGCGGGATCGTCGTCACCCGTCGTGGAGGCGATTGTTTAGTTTGGACAACGAAATGATGGACATTGGAGATCAGTTGGAGGCCCTCCAGGAGGAACTAACGGGTGCGCTTGAGGACGTGGGAATGACATCCGGCCTCACATTGCTGACCCCATCCTTAGCCCCGAGATCCAGACGAGTGTCCGAGAACGAAGTGTCGGGTATGGTTGCCATGCCAGGAGGGGAGGAGGTGACACAGGAAAACGACAAATACGTGGTGAACATCCCGTTCGGGGATATGCCGGCGGAGAACCTGAAAATTAGTTGCAAGGACCGGGTGATGACGATCGAGGCGAAGAAAGAGGAAAAGTCTGAAGACGGAAACTGCCGGCTCTATCAGGAGTACACGCGGAAGTTCACGCTGCCGGAGAATGTCCAGCCGAAGGATGTCAAATCCGTTCTGACCCCTGATGGAGTGCTCAGGATTGAAGCCCCGCTGCCTCAGCCGCAGTTGGAGGCGCCGAAAGAACCGAGGTCAATTCCAATCCAGGTGGAGACCAGCACTCCAGTGCAAGTGAAGTGAGTTGGTTTCACTCAACGTGGGATAGAAGGATAGTTACTTTACAAAGCATAGTGGTTGACAAGATGGAATCGGCGAAGTTGATGTGTTCAAAAATTTCATGAGAATTTGAAGGCTGACTTAATTTTATTGTGTAGTAGTCTAGATTTTGTTTTGTTGGAGACTCGAACGGTTGTAATTTCCTCATTGTGATTTCCACCGACATTTTGGAGGAATAAAGTTTTTTATTTATTGATGTTTTTATTTATGTAATTAAAATTCCGTGGTGTAAGCTGGGTCATTGGCATGGCGTGACAGAAAATCAATGTGCCTGAATTGGCCGAATAGATATTTTAATTTTAGTGTGAGTATAGCATTGACCTGGACCACTGTCACCAAGTTGGACCGACTAGGGCATCACCGATCATTCGGGTGCCGCTCTGTAAACTGCGTAACGACGTAACCTTGTCCAGGGTAGGATTTGTACAATAAATTCCGGGCAGAATGCTATAATAGTTAGAGAAAACTCCACACTAAAATTGCACAGGTCCTCACCAATAAAATTCGGAATTACTAGCTTCGTCATAACATGGCAAATTGCCTTGACCACAACTTGGTCACTGCGCTAAAATTATTAATATTAATCTCACGCTGTGAGTCGTTGTTAAATGGAAGTCCGAAGACTTATTTTGATGCAACGTTAAAATTATAGCGATCGCTAATCGCTATTGATGGTTGAAGCTGCTATTCTCAACCTCAACATCGCGAATGGATTGACTGAATATTATTAAAGTGGAGGTGACGGAGAGTTCTCTGGGCTCCTGAGATGACTAAAGAGCAGAATAATGTTGCATAAGTTTGAAGGTAATGGCCTGAAAAAATTTACGGCTACTAACGAGAACTTGGCACCCCAACTTTTCTATATCATAAACAAACTTGAGGACGTCACTTTCTCATTCTTCTCGTCCTGTCATCTCAACTCAGTAAGTCACAAATGGATTTTTTCGTGACTGCACGTGTGACTGAGAGGAAATGATGAAATCCGACCATCATTTTTCGAAAAATGAATACAAAGAACATACTGACTGACCAAAAGTATTTACCACGTGCAAGATTGTTGTTCATATTCTCACGGCATTCATAGCTCCGGCTGGTTACGAAGTGATACATAGTACATACATAGTATATGTAATGCTGGAGCTTTTGGGTCTAAATGCTAATCCGTAAAACTAATGAAGAGACAACATACGAAATTATGCGAAATCTCCATTGCAATTCCTACTGTACTGCTCACATTAAGTAATAGGCCACTTAAGCCAATGGCTATCTCCGCGTACAGAAAATTTCTTCATATAATTGCTACTAGATCAACATCAATTTCATCATATAATTGCTACTAGATCAACATCAATTTCATCATATAATTGCTACTAGATCAACATCAATTTCATCATATAATTGCTATTGGTTCAACATCAATTTCAAGAGAGCAGATTAAGCTCCAATAAATACTGATTAAGCCCGTCGAGGTGTGCAATTTAATGCACTTAACTTTCAATCCACAGCATGCGTACTTCACCCCCCCCCCCAAACCATGGGATTGATCAGACTTTCATGACCAGTCTTTCTAACTTTCTTTACGCACGTCCTAATTACACAGCATGCCTCACTCACCAGATCAAGACGCAGTGCAGCGAAGATACAGATGCATAGATAATGAAAGGATTTATTGTTGAAAGTATACTATCGTTTAAGTGTCTCCATAAAACTGCATTACGTTCCTCAATTTGCCCCAATTATTACTTCCAGGCTGAAAAAGTCAGAATTTCACGTGAACATTCCCGAATCCTCCACGGAAATCCGGAAAGAAATAAAACTTCACGTTACGCACTCGTCGTTCGTAACTCTCGTAACACAGCGTGCAGAGGCTGGAAACGAATTTATACGTACGTATACGCACGCACTTCCATAGCAATATGCACTGCAACGCATAATATTCAACACGAACGCCGAGGATTTACCATACTGGCCGAGCTTTGGGTGAGACTTTTGGAGAACTCTGCAGATGTGTCTAGATGTTTCCCGGACCTGCTACGTGATGCAACGGAGCTGAGAATTTACGCAGCACAGCCGAACCTCTATAAAAGCCTTGCCCGGTTTGACTGTGGGTTACCAGTTGACGTTACAGTGAGACAGTGAGTAGGAGCGAAACGACCACGCACTGAGAATAAACTTACGGCAGTTTACTGCTATCGACATCGACACTCGTGTTCAGTTACAGCGTTATTCAGATTTATTCCTCACGTCAAATCCAGACAGTTAAAACTTCGGGTAAGTTTAGAAATTCAGAACTGTGAAATTGAAAACTTCTGTCTCGTCAATCACTTGTTTGTGCTTAGAGTGAAATTACGCAGTCGGTGTTTCAGTACTTGTCATTGATCTTATTGTCTTTGTTTTAATGCTGTAGCCATGCTCCGCAATTGTTACAAGTTGGTTCCGGCAGCTCGAGGGGTCGTCGCGAGGAGAGCCCTTGATCCGCAGCGAACTATCTTCACTTTCCGTCGCTCACCATGGAATCAACTCTCGGTGGTTGACAACATGATGAGAGACATGGACCGTCAGTTTGAGAGGATGGAACGAGAGTTTAACAACATGTTCCGGGATGTCCTTCGTCCGACGGCAACTCGTTTGCTCCAGCCCTCCGTGGAATCTGAGCTCTTGGCGGAGGGGAAGCCGAGCAAGTACACGCTCAACATCGATGTTGGCCAGCATTTTGACCCGGAGAATGTCAAGGTCTCCTTGAAGGATCGGGTTTTAACTGTGGAGGCCAAAGGAGAGTACAAATCAGAGGACGGAAGCTCTCGCGTCTACCAGGAGATCCGGAGACAGTTCACACTCCCGGAAAATGTTGAAGTGAAGGAGTTGAAGTCCATCTTATCCCCAGATGGGATCCTTCGGATTGAAGCCCCGCTTCCTGAAGCTCCAAAGGTGGAGCCCAAGGAAATACCCATCTTAAAGGAGGGTGAATTGGACCAACAGAAGGCGGAGAAAATTGCTTCGAATTAAAATATGACACAAGATCTTTGTGACTCTTAGTATATCATTTTAGACAGAGAGAGATAGACTTTTCTACGCATTAATTATGAATGGGATTTATATTTGTTTCTTGTAAATGAATTTGTAATAAATGAGTTAATATTTATGATATTTTCGAACAATTAAAATGCGCCCAATTCATTTATTTGTAGACTTCAATCTTCGGCGGTTTAGTGTAAGAACTTGGCTTTGTGTAACATTGGTTGGGACACATTTATTCAGAGAGAATTTAAGTACTGGCTGGTTAAGGATTTTGAAACAAATTCATTGTATATTGGACAGACAATGAAAAGAATTATTTACTTTTTCCGCATCAAATTACAATCAATACAGACCGTTCAGGCAATCAGCTATTACACCTACAGCGTCTTCACGCTTTCATATATGACCACAGTAGCATCCATCGTGACATGTCATATGCTGACATCACCCGCCACTTCATGATATTCACCGTATAGCACAGACTGACACTTGACACTTCACTTCACCGTGTCAGCAGGCGTTTAGAAATCCTTTTTTTGATGCGTGTAATAGCACATGTATAAACAAATGCTTTCAAACTTCGCGGTATTAGCAGATCGGATGAGCCACCTGATTTACTCTGGCAGGGCATTCAAATCTTTCAGAGAAGGATTTTCTCGGGAAATTTGGGAGGATGTCACAGGTTCCAAGTTCAACTATCCGGCAAGAATTGCCTCCTCCAGGAGGTTACAAGCCGGTACAATATGGCCGCATTCCTGCCAAAACATATTTTAGTGGTAAGTCCCGAAATTTTGGGTCATTTTATTTCTCTGAAGTCTAAGAAGAGCTCTGTAAGAGCGACCAAGCCACTGACTGCAATCCACCGCCCGACGTCTGCAAGGAATCACGGAAGCGGTAGTCGAGGGGAAGTTGTACCTGCTGAAGTGATACCGATTTTTTCAAATGATTTTTGTCTTACTTTTCAAATGAATATGATGCTTTCAATGGGTAAATTTTGTCCTTTTTAAAGGTCGCACGATGTTCCTCGTCGCAGGATTAGTCCACTGTGCAGGATGCTACATTTATTTAAAGCATAAGCAGAAATTGATGCGATGGGAGATTGAGAACCGCTCGGCTCAGATGGCATTATTGCCTATGCTCTTCGCTGAAAAAGATCGGGCGTAAGTGGGACAGTGTTTTTCAGTTGTCTTACAGTAAGGCTTAAACAAGGTTCGAAGACAATTTTCAGCGATTTTTTCCACTGACTGAGCTTAATTAATTCGAATTACAAAGTTTTATAGCCGAGACGGTAGTAGACACTACTGAAACCTCCGTTGTAGTACTTAATATTTAGTTTCGTTTGAACGATAAATGTTGAGCCGAATATCATACTCCTAAGCTCTTACTTTATATTTACTATTTTTTACTTTACATGCGAATAAGTTACTTCACTTGAACAATTAAGTTTCATAAAAAATTTATGTAGGTACCTGAAGGTCCTCCGAAAGAACCGTGAGCACGAGGAGAAGCTGATGGCCAATGTACCCGGCTGGGAAGTAGGAACTTACTACGGCGACAAGATTTACCATACCACAACGGAAAATGATTGGTATGATGTAACTGTGGATGAATACTTTGCCCATGCTCGTCAATTCGATGCTAACTACCACAGCAATTGGTATAAACAGCTCTAATGTGGTGGATTTAAATCGAAATTAATGTGTGAACGGTTTAGCGGATCCATGGATCCCTGTATAGTCAGGCAGGTGATGTAGCTGAGGCTGTGCAGTTAATTGCAGAACACTCACCGCGTGAGTATCTCCTCATGTTGTATCCCCATGTCGACTTTAGTAAATAATAAATGATAGATTTTCTCTAAAAAATTCAAATGATCATTTCCCGCGCATAAGTTCATTTGGCTCTACTATAGCAACGCACCACGATGGACACCATTGATCAATCAAAAAAGTGCTCTGTTGATCTTCACCGACAGGTCATTTCAAGCTGGGTTTTTGATTTCGAAATTCGAACACGTGAATTTTCTGTGTGTTTTGTTTTTCAAGATTCTCCCGATTTTTGTCTTCGTCCATTAAAGTTTCTCTGATATTGTCCATTTGATCCCACCGTCATCGCACTACGCGTCCTTCAATATTCACATTATTTCCGCACCCTATAACAATGACTTCCTGCTACGATATTAACTGCAGTCCCGGCAAAGTAGAGATAGTTCCCATCAAGATTCAGAAACGAAAACCATGCCAAGAGGGTCCACGCCCGCATCCATTGACCTCCGATCCGGACATGTTCGATCCTCGACCCCCACAGCCTTGCAACAGAAACCCCTGCTGTGCCTGCCGTCCAACGGATCCTCCAAGAAAGCCCAAATGCTACGACTTAAAACTCAAACTGCTACAGGATTGTTACAACTGTTGCCAGTCTGAGAAATGTCACGAGCGCCGCCGCAGATTTTACGACCGCTGGCAAGTCTACCTGGAAAATTTGAACAGGCTACCAAACTATGATTATAAGACATACTGCTGCGACAATTACGTCGACTTGAGCGAGAATAATGACTTCAAAAAGTACTCATACTTCAAACCAAATGCTATTGGTTAGCTTCGTATACAGCTAACAAAACTAAATTAAATTATGGCAGGTGTCAGTACTGATACTCTCTATCTAGGGCAGCGTGAACGAGCTCGGCGCAACTTTATCTGGCCCGAAGTTCTGTACCAAGTGCACGAGGAGATCGAAAATGAGCGGAGCAAAATGAAGCCTCGTGATATTTGTGAGAAAACGACCCTTTGTGACGGTCGCGGAAAGGCTTACTACTTGGTAAATTTGTCATTTCCACACACAGATTTTAATAGCTATTTCTTCCATGTTGCGTAAAATTATATCTCAGGGTAGTAATTTTACGAATTTCCATTGGGTTTCCACAGGAAGCAGAATTCCATGCTAACAAAATCGAGCCATACTCTCTCTGGCACTCGAAAGTCTTGGGTCCGCAACAGTTTGTGGAAGGATCGACGAGGTTCAAAAGCCGGCTTCATCCATTTCACAAGGATACAAGTTTCACAACTCCATTGAATCATTTATCTACGGGGAATGAGTCACCATTTAAGGAAATACGAGATGTAAAAGTCAACATGTGACTCGATTAAGTTGCAACTGAGAAATTATCAAAATTTAATAAAATTTACTCCATCAAACCCATAAAATTTTCTGTCATTTCATACATAAAGTCTAATTTCCTATTAAAACGTGCCAAAACTCAGGAAGTCAATAATGGAAAGTAGAAACATGAGGTCAGCTGGATAAAATCAAAATAATAACGTAGAGAGTTTTTTTGGAAAATTCATGACGTTAAGTTCCTATGGTCAGGACAAAAATACGGTGGAAGAAACTGGAGATGCTGCGGGCTTGTTACGAAGAAACCAATGCAGGCTGGATGGACGAGATAGTAGCATAGCGGATTTGCACAGCGAATCCACTGCGGGAGTACGCTTAAAGTATTCCCAACCGACTCAAAATGCCCGCAAACTCCACAGGTCGCCTCCGTGTTCGTACTAGCGTCCGCTCTTCGAGTAAATTCAACTGCCGGGGATAAAAGTGACGATGATGACGAGGATGATGTTTTGGGTGGCAAATTAGGATCCTCCTGAGGAAGGGAAAAGACTCTGAACTCGTCATTTCCCATTTCCAGTCCATGTCCAGATTCAAACAGGGATAATGGCAAAGGACATTCGAGACGGCTGGGGATTCTCGGAGATGATCGTGTTGATGTGACTTGGTTATCGTAGTCATGATCGGACTCAACCACGGTTTGAAGTAGCCTTGAAGGCGAAACCGCGAGATTCTGAAGTACTTCAACTTGTAAGGAGTGATTTAGAGCCGGACGGTAGGATACTTTCATCAAAGTTCCACTTTGATTCTCAGGAATGTGCTCAGTTTGTTGGTCTTGCGGTGGTGAATGAGGGCAGGTTGATGACTCTTCGTCCCCATCATGATTCTGCTTTTGAACAGAAATCTTACTGTTGAATTTCTTCATGGATGGACGATATTTGCCAAGCAAGTATTCCAGATCTTTATAATTCTTTTGGGTGATCACAAGATCCTCGTAATTTATTCTCAGAGTCATTTTTGCGCCGGTCCGGTTAATGAGACGTTGCATCTGTGGGCACGTCAGAGTTATCAACAACTGAATGACAATATTTTACGTCCAACTAATGTGATTTAGTATAGTTGCCACTAACCTTGGAATAAATGGTGGCGGCACACTTCCTGAGCCATCGTTCCCGTGCGTATCTGGTACGTATATAGGATTTCTGGATTGGTTTCTTCCGATTGCCACGGTTGCTGACGGAATCCATGGTTGAAATCTCATTATATTGATGATCACGCACCGTTGACCTAATGTAACAATTCAATAGTCCAGTTAAGGTGACAATGTACCACGATACGTACAAACAGGGTGATTAATATATGCTAATTTTCTAACTTACGAAGATTCTGACTGAGTTAAAATTGTCGCTGCATATCGATGGTCATCATCAGCTCCCAAATTATTAGCTTCGCATGGAGTAGGATTGTGAGATTTTTCCGGTGGGGCTTCAGATTTTCTTGGCTTGGGCTTTTGAGATCGGTTCGAAAACCTGAGCAATTTGTCTACGTTTTCCAGTGTGAAGACGTGACCTTCAAAATCAGCACGAAAATCAGCTGTGGATCCAGTCCGCGACATCAGAGCACGAATCTTGAATACAAAAATGATTCCCCAATTAGTTCTTGAGCGATTTAGTAAAAAAACTCAACTTGATCAAAGACCCTAGACGGATGGCTAACACAAATGCATACCTTCGTGACAATTGTCTGTAAACCAAAGCAAAATCGCAGTCGCCTATCCCCTGGCAAAGCGATAAAAGTGTGAGGGAATGGGCCTGTATGATGAGGCCGTGTGATTTTCTTCCGCTCTTTCTCAACTTCTTGACTTTTGTCCGTATCCGCTTCGCTGGAGCTGGAGGAACTTTCAATCTCATTATCCACACTCTCGCCACCCGATTCCCTCGAATCTCCGTCACCGGACTGCATCCAAATCTGATTTTGGAAGCCCGCAGAATCCATCGTTCCTGAATTACTGTCAATGACTTGTTCTTGCAGACCGATACTTTCACCGGGCATGAGGTCAAACGGTTGATACTCTGACGTGAGATCGAAGAGTTCATGGAACTCGGCCAGACTAGATTCGGAAACGCAATCACTAAATCTCAAACCCGACGGTGGGGTTTCTAATCGGGAACTTGAAAAGTAAGAGTGGTCAGTGTAGCTTTGAAACGTGGACATCAACGGCGAAGATGGAACAGTCACTTCATCTCCGATTTCCAACATCTCATCCACGCCAAGTAGACTCAGGAGCCTGTCAGGATCCGGTGATGGTACCGGAGGAAGTCCATCACCATTTATTCCACTGGCCATCAACTCTGCTCGAGACATTAGGTTCGTAGCAGCAATGGCTAACGAATTATTATCTTTTCTTCTCATAGCCTCCCTGTCTGTTGGAACAATAAAAGCGTGTAATGTAAGACACAAATATTTTTTGCCACCTGATCCACAAGTCAACAATTATTAACTTTTTTTGAATAGCACGAAAAACTTACTACGTGAGATGACTAGCCTCGTCAGTCAGATAAATTGAATAAGTATAAGAAAAACAACAATGAAAACCACACCGATCATAGTGATGGCGAAATTAAACATAATTATACTCAAGGAGTCCACCTGGACTGGTGACAATTTTTCGTACCTACCAGAATACATTCTCAGGCTCCGTATCCCTTCACAACAAGCACAAACTGGTTTCGATTTTATTTTATTACTCAGCGTTGAATTTACTACCCGACTTGGCTCCTGGCAGCATTTATTTTAATCATTCATAAGTCTGATTGTCTACGAGTTTTACATGACTGACTCTATGAATGATACATCTCTGAAAATTACTGCCTAAATCGTGTTTACAAGATGTGCTGATTTCTAAATTGACTAGAAAATATTACAGCACTTTTATATACACCATTTTCAACTTACTAGACAAATATCCGGTTCACTTTTCAAATCCTTTACAGTCTTAACAGCTTGGGCTACATCGTCTGTTCGGTGGTTCGGTTTAGGGTGGACATTTTACTCGAACTTATCTGCAAACAGAATGCAATAATAATTCGTTTTATTAACAAAATTAATTCGTCGGCGAAAGGATCTTATTTTCACGTCATTCTGCAATACACGCGTTTAAGCGTAGCAAGTACATAGCGATCGAATATCGACTGAAATGGATATGTACTTAGTTTAAAATTTGGCGGGGTCTTTTAGAATAAAGCAAGAATCAAGAATGTCGATAAAGTTGCGTAGTAACCCGTGCACAGTGTGAACCCGCGGGGTCTTATCATTTCATGCTGACTATAACACATTTTAAAAGTCCCTCGTGCCAAATCCTGTACGGATTTAAATTTCCAATTTTGAATGAGTTTTTTGAAGAAAACGTAAAAATTACTCTTTTCTGTATAATTGCTGAATTATTACATTACTCTTTTCATTTTTATTAAGTGTTCAAAATCTCACGCCGAGGAGCTTTGTACCTACATCAAATGATTCTGGTTGAAGTTTATGTTTTTAGAATTCAAAATTCCCAAGTGGAAAATTCTATTGAATGGAATTTCTCGTATGAATGCTTGGGGAAACTATAAGCACATCATTTATTCCCAAAACGATAAAATACTCGAAGGATTATTACTTTTCCAAGCCTGAATTTCCGCCATAAGTATGTCTTACAAATGAGGCTTCTAAATGACTTCATCTCATTGTGAGCTGTGCGCTTTAATGGTGTACCGAGTGGTGCGGGGTGCTGTGCTAGTTTAGTTTTGTAACAAATCTATACATCTCAGCAGCACTTGTCATATCAAGTACTATATCATTATTGTCATCATCAATTCATATAATAATTTAATGCAAATTTTTGATGAATCATGTAAATGGATTTTGTAGTTATGGGAATGATCAATTGTTAATTTTTATAAATCTAGGATGGTTTCATTATTCGCAAGGCCATAAAGCATATATTCTACTACATACTTGTTCATTTCATAAATGTTATGAATTTAGATATAAAGGTTATAAATTAAGAATTTACTTGAACTTTATGCTATTTATAGTTTTCTCTACTAGCCGGAATGAGAAAACACACACTGGTTTATTTGGATCAAGTACGCATAATTATGACAAGGACAACAAGGGGTGAGCTTTAAGTTAAATATTATGCATTAGGCCAGGATAGTTCCGCATTCAACTCGTCCGCAGTGAGGATCAATCAAGTTAATTCATGTAGCAGGCCTATACGAGGTAGATTATATTTTGACCCATATTTTTATAGTTTTTTTCCATTACACATGCAGATATAAGTGCCTATAACTTCCCAATTGGGCATCCTTCATGGGTGCAAATTAATAATTGCCCATTACTCACTGACTAACTGAGTTACCTGCTCCCTCACAAGTGCACGTGCACACCAATGCAGCTAGACGACTGGTGGCCAAAAATTGTCGAAATCATCCACTGAAAAATTGCTGGTTTGTAGCTCTAGCAAGCCTATATAACCCTTACAACATTAGTTATACACAATATATTCCAAATTATTCCAACTTGAGAAGAAGTCCAGAAAGGAAAGTGGAGCTACATAGTTGTTTTCGATACTCCTTCAAAGAGATGTGCAGTGACCAGAACCACTTAATCTTATTTGACGATTATACTGGTCTTCCCCGCTCCCAACTTGCCTCCTGACACTGATAAACATCGCCTGAGTATATAACTTGCTTAAGCAACTCCTAAACATCATCGGCAGAGGACCGCGCGCCGTGCTGACGCATGTTCAGTTCATATGCCTTTTGTGTGCGAGGTCATGCTTTGGACAAAATCTTTCCTGTCTGTATGTTGAACTCCACATGATAAAGCTAAGCATGCTGTGTCAAACGTAAATCTGCGAATGAAACTACTACACTGTAGTCGTCGCATCCCGAGAACCCCGTGCAAAAAGCCAGGGGTGATGATGCCGCACTGCCTGATTGCGTGAGCGTATATAGGAAACGGGGGACTGCAACTAGCGAAAGCATTCCATCCCAGCAATGTTGGCGCCACGTTGTGCCTCCTCAACGGCTCACAGAGATTTTGATCGCTCCCAGCCAACATAATCTTTTCGTATTGAAAAACTCCACTTCAGCAGCTCCTGTATACAAACTCTCCCACAGTGACACACAAAAGTTTGATCTCTCTGCTCGTATTGAAAACTTTGAGAGCCTCTGGGGTGAACCTGCTCAAGACTGAATCATTTAAGTTTAATGGGACTATTAATCGGATCAGTCGGTTCCCCTCACGTCCAATCATCCCACATTCTGGCGCACTTTGAAAGATTCGCACTGTACTTCACTACTCCAGGGACTCCATCAGTTCAGTCAGAACCATGGCCAAAAAGGGGGAGCAGAAATTGAAGTTAAAGTCCTTTTCGCGGGAGCAAATATGGGCATTTGCAGCCTTGTCCGTGGGCTACATCACCATGTTCTGCCCGGCCGTCCTCGTCGAGCCCTTCTTCCCAGCTGAGGTAAATATGACACAGCAGCGCCGTGGTAAAATATTGTTGGAAGGAACGCATTCCCGCATCCTCAAATTTGCTTCTCATTCTCTCCTTTTGCAGCGAGCCAACATTGTATTCTAACGTGCTGATGAATGTGATCGAAATAGGCCAGAAAACATGGGGTGGCGCAAAGTCTGAGCGGGATGATCCTCAGCATATCCTCCCTCGTGATGACCTTCGCCTCACCATTCATAGGTTTCCTGGTAATTTTTTGTCAACTTCTTGTCCAAAATTGCACGCATTACTTCTACTGTGTGGTAATTTTAGCCGTGAGCTAATCCGTGCATCCCGCTGTGCAATTTTTTTTACAGATAACATTCGCCGGCCCGAAGACGATCCTCTTGGTGGGGATATTAGTGAATGCTGTGAGCATGACAACTTTTGGGTAAACTGCCTGAGAGCTATAATGCAACTTTGCAAATACTATAGCATGAAAGTAGCATTTGCTGCACACACGGAATACATTACTGCAATAGAGTGCAACGGTGGCCCGGATCTCGAGATTATGGAGGCTCTAATCTGGGTCACGTCCAAGTAATGCACATGTTCACTCACACACAAGCCTATTTTTTGTATATTGCAGATTGCTGGAATACTTTGAGCCCGTCTCGTGGTTTACCGCGGGGGCCTTTGTCACGCTGGGATTCGCTGCTTTCGGTGGCGCCTGCGTGTACACGGCCACCCTGACCTTTGCGGCTAAACTCTTCCCGGAAAATACGAGTCTTGTTATTGTGCGTTCGTTTGCGATTCAAAATTTTCCCGCTAAACTAAACGCAACATAAATTTTGATTTCGTTTTTTTTGACTACATAGGGTACAACTGAGACTTTCATTGCTGTCGCAGATGTTATTTCTCTCTTGTCTGGAGGATTGCTTCATGATGTATGTTTCAAAAGCAAATTAAATTTGATTATTTATTGTTTGTAAAAGACTAAATTTTGATAATTTGAAATGTGCTCAAGGATAAATCAGGACATTGAAATGAGTTTGTTTGAATTTTCAGATGGGTGGATTTCACCTCCCATTCATGTTTTTCGGCGTTATTCACGCAATGTCACTGCCAGTTTGCTACATCCTGCTCCCCAGAGACTGCAGCAAGATAAATGGCAGTGCAGATCCGGAAATTGTTGCGGAATCTCAAGTTGAGAAGGAGGAAAAGAAGACGAATATAAAGCCATGGCACGTGGCCAAGATCCCTCGAACAGTTCTCATGGCACTCGTGATATTCGTAACAGGGATTTTCTGGTCTTTCCTTGGCGCGAATCTGGAGGAACATTTGTCACCTGTGAGTTGTTTTTTTGCATTGTGATACTTGACAGATTCATGATCTCAAAGTGTTTTTCACTCATTCAAGAATTCAGTTGATTTTTTGGATTGATTTTTTTAGCTAGAGCTGTCGAAGACGGAGCTGAGCATGATGTTTCTCCTGTCGTCAGTATGGTACGGGATTGCATGCCCTGGCAGTGGGTGGTTGGCTGATAAATTACCCCAGACATGGCCGATGATCGCCATAGGATTGCTCGGCAGTGGGGTGGGTTGTGCCTTCTTGGGCCCGCTACCGATTTTCGGTCTCGGCAAGTGAGTTTGACAACTTTGGCTGATGAGATTTTATCTACGGATTTGATGTAAAATCATTTGGATTTCAGCACAATTTGGCTCAACGTAATCGTGCTCACGACCACAACGATATTCCAAGCAGCTGCGACCATTCCTGCCTATGAAGCCGCCCTGCTGTTTACAATGTAAGAATCTCTGTTTGCAATTCATTTGAGTGTGGTTCCTATCTAAATCAGCTCTCATGTTAGTGAAGCAGGATATGATGACGATGTGGATACGTATGCGGTCACCTCTAGCCTGATCACAATGGCGTATGGGATGGGGTGAGACTGGCGAGAATATTTCCAATTCAACAACTCATCATGATTCTGTGAGATGACAATGTGTGTGTGCCTTTGTGCTCAGATCATTCGTGGGGACGTTCATTGGTGGGTTCATGGTGGAGGGATTTGGGTTCCCTTACAGTGCTGCCATTTTCGGAGCCGTTTTGCTCGCTTGGGTACGTCGACATTCAGAGGATTGTGTTGACAGTGCATTCTTGTTGTTCTCACCACTGCACTGCTGTCATTTCCTCTTTTGAAATAGAGTTTTTTGGTCACTTTCTACTTCATGTGTTGCTACCGACCACCGCGGAAGCCGCGGGCCTCCTGTGGTTCTTTGAAGCTGAGCCTTCGGAGGAAATCCTTGGGCGGGAGCCTCCTGGATTTCCCTCGCACCCGCGAAGAAGACCGGGACATTGAGATGAAAGAAACCTCGAGATTACGATAGCCCTTTGGACCTGTGATAACCATCACTTTCCGATTTCACCTCACTTTGTGGTTGTATTGATGTAATTGATCGCAACTAGAATTGTTTTTTTCAATGGAAATACACGTCCGTTTTTGCCCAGAAGATTGCCGAACATTTTGTAATGTCACGTCCGTTGGTACTTGACTGGAACGAATTGAATTAGGGAAAAAAGTGTCATTCCGAATGAGAGTTATGGCACTTTGAGTTAATTTAGACGTCCGTAATAGATTGTGGAAATTGTTCTTTCATTGAAGAGAATTGCGGTGTCACATCGTTAACTGCACAAGGTCGCAGAGTTTCAGCTGGAGTTTTTGGCTTTTCGTAGTGCGCTGCCACAACATTTTACTGTAGCGGTTGAGCTGAATCCTGCACATACTCGAGCGCGTTGCTACTCCACAATATGGAGGTTTCAGAAGACAATCAGATGATTCTGGTGAGAAAGCCTACTTGAATGGGACTCAGCCCTGTACTTGCCCAGCTTGCTATTTTCCCGTCGGAATGATTGGACGAGGAAAAGATTATCTCGCGAGGTCACACAAGACTATCCAACTTGTGAATACATCTCTCACAGCAGTGTGTCTTTCATGGGATAAAAAAACTGGACCTGCATACATCCGCACATTTTCCCAACTATACGAGCAGTGCAAAACTATTAGTACACGGCATCTTGGCAGTCACTACAGCTGCTTAGTATTAAGCTCCGTAAGGTCGCATTGAATTCCCTCGGCGCCATGGCCCATTAGATTCCACGGCTTGCCGACTACACAATATAGAAATACTTTCGTAGTGTAACTCCCAATCTTGCAAATAAACAGCCAGTGGTGAATGTTTCGCCGAAGGATTCGGTCCATGAATTACGCTTTAAAATTCATTTTCCAAAAATTACCTCAGTAATCACTTCAGTTCAAAGATAAAACTCGAAGAAAATGAGTGGGAAGACTGAAAAACTGAAATGGAGTACGCTATCAAAGGCGCAAATCCGTGGAATCATTGCCTTATCTATAGCACAAATTTCTGCCACTTGCACTGGAGTAATGGACGAACCATTTTTCCCGCCAGAGGTAAAGTAATTTTACAGTTCACCGAATTTGAATTCAACACCTCCATGAAGGGCTGGTCACATATTACGTCATCTCTGGATGTCCAAATTTTGACCCACTCCCCCTGTACACACTTTGTCATCACTTACGCGCGTCATCTTTCGAGCACCCCTCTCGTTTCAAAGTAGGGATCGACTTTCGCTACCAAAGCCGGTAGCGGTAGCGGTAGCGATTGAGGTAGCCGGTAGTTCCGCTACCAGATGCTCAGTAGCGAAATCGGTAGCGGTAGCGATTGAGTTGGTAGCGAAAATAGCGATTTTGGTAGCGATTTTCACACTATTTATTAAAAACGCCAGAACATGGAATCGTTTCAACTTTGAACTGAAAGAATCCTATTGATTGGTTAAAAACGAATTGCAAGACTAAACAATATCACTGAATAGGTCGATAAGGTAGGTGTATAAAAGGGATTGACTTGGGACGTATTGGGCTTACTACCCTCCCCCAGAATATACCACTCTTAAAGCCGTTCTCCCAACTAACGCCTAGTTTCGAGCTTATGTCCTTAGAACGTAAGCCACTGCCAGAATCCATCCGTAACTGTTTAAATTCATCGTAAAATGTAACAAGCATGCTAATTAAGTCGTAATTAATATTCATGATTGATTGATTTGATAATTTTTCATGAAAATGAAAAGAGAGAAATTTTTGAAAAACACCAAAGGGGGACCCTTGGGCACATAAGAATTCTCATGGGAAATCCCACAAAATTTCCTAGTTTCGATTTTCATGAAGCTTTACATGCGATTATTTTCGAAACTAGGCGTAATTACGCACATGCAAAGTACATACTGCTATGGCCTACTAGCAAATGGGGAG
>WJFA01001749.1:0-19317 GCA_009870155.1 Pseudobourletiella spinata
TTTGCATGACACTCTCTGAAATAATATGTTTTCCCCGTCCTTTTCTTCTCATTCATAAACTTCCCTTCCGACTGTGTCGTCACTCTTTTCTTCTCTGCCTGCCTGTACAGTTATTGTCCGTATTTGAAGGAATTATTTCACAAGGATTTACTACTGTTACAACTACACTACTACTGTGGCTTCTCACCTCGTGTCATTCTGACGTTGACATTTATTTTGTGGAGAAAAATGTGTCCCGTCCCGACGGTGACGATGAAAATTTTATTGGTGGTTGGTAATTACTTGATTAGCATTTATTTGTTGGATATTGTTACAACCTGTTGTAGGAGATGAGGCCGTGGGGTCAACGATGATGGTGAATCGCATGCACAAAGTGTTGCAGTGGCTCCGTTCGCTCACATCACCCTCCGAGATTTCCCAAATCCCACGCTAATAGTTGCAGCAGCAGCAGCAGCAACAACAACAGAGCTTCCTCCTCCAACAATTTTTTTGTTTTAGTTGCACGTTGCACCAACAATAATTCTCATAAAATCCGAGCCCCAGTGACCCCTCAACCCATCCATTGGTTCCTCATAGTTCCCATATAAAGTTTTGATTTGAGTTTCCAATGATTTACTCACACGTTACTACCCACGATAATTTATTTTCTCCTTCCTTGGAGTCCCTCCCGAGAGGATTTTAAGAGGAGACTTTTTAAAAAAATGACTGGCTCCTCTCAGAGGCTGGTGTAATCTCCGAAAATCATGGCAGCCGCTGTGTCATGGTAATAAATCATAAAGTTTATACACCTTCACATAATCAGGCCCGCTACGGAGCATTTCCGGCATTAGCTTATCACTTATCATTAAGAGGTTTTGATTGACCCACGGGTCTTGATCCTCGTGACATCCCACAGTTTTTATATGATTTGCCATCCGCTTCTTTTCAGAGCTGTTATCACTTAATTTCCATTCTAAATTTAGGTTCGGCATTAAGCTCCATTGCTGTCGACGGAACCTTGTTTACTATGTGTCCACATTATCGGTGCCGAAATATAGTGTAGAGTTTGTGAGATCTGTGACAGTTTTTGCATGGGAGTTTAGCAGGGAGGATCTCTTCTGCTGTACTGGCACGCTGGAGGAGCTGACATTCGGGAAGTTTTTACTGAAGTAACTCGTAGTAGAGGCCGTTAATATCCACTTTCAGCAGCGGATAATGTTGAGGAAGAGGGAGAAGGTAATTTTAAATGTCAGCGAGGGAAAATATATTGGTTTGCGAAGCTCACTCTCAGGCGGACGTGGAAGTTGTTTATAACTAATCGGTGTGTGTGTGTGTGCGAGTGAGTGTGCGTGCATGTGTGTTCATAAACTGAACGACACATAAAGTGCGTCTGTAACGGAGATATTATGCGCAGAGGCATACACACACAACGTATACAAAATCAGTATTGCCACAGCCTGAAAAATTTCCCTTTCCTCACTTAATTCTGGCTTATAGAGACGGGAATATGTCAGTGTTGAGTCCAACTCTGATTCATGCGCAAGATAAGCCTCAGTGACAATTATCCCTATTCAACGGACTTTTGGCCAACATTAATGCTTTCATTTTCAATCACATAAATCTTTAGAGGGATTCTTATGCATACCGTCGGAGGAAGGTGCGCAGGTACCGATAGCCAGTGTGTAAACCTCATGGAAACTTGATGTACTCAAAAGAGATTTGTTCATTTATTACACAGAGTCGTACCATTATCCCCGTTGTAAACTCCGCATGGCATGAGAGCTTATACCAGTTCGGCTGACTGATGAGAAAAGGGATTCGTTAGGAGAACTCTCGAGAGCTGTCGAGCTGTCCGCACAAGCGTACAGTATAGGTCTCACACCACAGACATGACAGCAGTATATACTTTTTGCACTAATGGTAAATTGTCTCACGACTAAAACACTGACAGTATGGTCTAATATGTTGTGGCAATGACGCCAAAAGGCACCTCACGGTGTCGCGTGCCAACTTCCTCGTGTACAAATCCCTTGTGCAAGCGCGACCAACTTTGTGTGTGTCCGCGTATATGTGAGTTTATGGGCAATTGTGCGGTTTCACATATGCGTGTGTGCGTGCGCATAGGCTTGTGTGTGTGTGCATAACATCTGTCTATCAGTACAAATGATTGCACTTTGGGAAATATCCTACTCATTTTGGCAAGGGTCCAGCCAGCACTTACTCCCAGCTTACTTTTACTGCAGAGAGTACAGGGAGGGGAATCAGAATCAGCATTTCCATTCCATAAATCAGTTTAGGGCAGCCCGAATTACAAAATGCCTCGGGTTGTCGGCCAATGAGTACATGAAGAGCATGTGCATACAACTGGGAAAAATAGTCGGGGATTTTTAGGTTGACCAAATATCCTGAACCTTTTTTTAAACAGTGCACAGCAGACCCCTGACATAACGGTCCGTCCAAGGCCTTGAATGACAAACTCTTCCAGTAGATTTTTCTAATTTCACCCCACAAATCACTAGCCTTGCAATGCATGCTATCCTGGAACCTCGTATTTATTATTTGTTTTTCTTATGATTTGCCAGCTTCTCAATGTATGTGAGCTATGCGTTCTCATGCCACATTACAAAATCTAAACCCGTGGATTTTGTTTCATCTAGGACTCATCTGTGACCGATTTGAGCCTCTCTACGGCGGGACTCGAAGTCTATATATGAAGCCTTCTCCGGTTCTCCCTCGACCTAACCTTCACCGTTCTCAGTCCGTGTACGCCTCCAAGCGCTATGACTTCCCTCCCGCGCCCAAATTCCACGACAGCTCAGCCCCGTCCTCCGTGACGAACCGGCACAATCCCAAGGTGACCAACAATCCCACTGGTAACCAGGTCAGCAACTGTCAGCGGCATTTTGAGCCGGATTCTAACTACGAGCCACTGTATCAGCGGAAGCCGACGGCCGTAGTCGGTGGTCAGTCACTCCTCGTGTCCGGACCACCGTCCTACGAGTCAAATTACTTCAAGACTTACGACACGGCCAAGCAGTCCAACCACTCCGCCTCCTCCCATGGTCATCACCACCACTCCAGCCGGCACCACCATCAGAATAGCACGAGTAGCAGCCATGGTGGCAATCATCATCACCATCATCACAGGGAGAAAAGCGACACGGGACTCCTTATGCAACAGCAGAGGGAGCGGGAGCGGGAGAATCAAACGAATCGAATCCTGGCTCAATATGAAACAGCCAAGGGGCTCGTTGATGTGGATCCCAAGGCCGCCCTCAAGGCTCACATGTCTAAGTCACTTTACTATGAGTCCAATGAGCAGGGGCGGAAGACGCACGGAGAAAGTCCGGAGAAGAAATTGACGGATGTGAACAGCGAGAGTGACAATTCCACAACGACGAATCCGCCGCCGCCACCACGATTTCGCATATCGCAGCAAGAGCAGCAGCAGCAACAACAACAGCAACAAAGGCAACCACCTGCAGGACACTGTGGGACTCCTCCATTACCTCCAGGCTATGGTCCCGTAATCAATGACCTCAGCCGGTGTGCCAGTTTCGGGAAGGGAGGCCTTAGTAGTGCTCCAAGTAGTACTAGTGACTCGAGGAAGAACTACGAGCTTATAGACTCCAAGAAACTGCTGGAATTTAGCGGACCTTGTAGCCAGCAGCAGGCTGGGAATCATTACTCACCCCGTCTACTCATGGCGGAGAGGGACTCTACCTACTCAAGGATTTTGGAGCCACTTTTAAATTCTAAACCATCTTCTGGTCATCAGAAACATCATGTTCATGCTCAGCAGAAACAGCAACAGCAGCAGCAGCAACAACAACAACAACAACAACAACATCATCAACACCACCAACAACAGCAGCAGCATCATCAACAACAACAGATGCTCCTCTCACCCAAGAATAACGGGAACGGGTGTCACATGTCTCCATCCGATCTTACGTATTCATATCACTGATAGTAACTGTTATATGTCACTGGGAATGTCCTGATTATTTTTCCAAAAAAATCAAGAACAAGTCCTGTATAAGTCGTAAAAAATCCTATAAACAATTGAGTCTCTTAGTCATCGGAACTAAATAGATCTCGAGAGACTGAGGATACCCCTATCCTCTTTTGAAAAGTCGCATCCAGTCAGACCGAAAGCAGAAATATTTAGCTTAGTAAGGCGGATTTTGAAAGTTTATTTGAGGAGGACGCGTTGGGATGGCAGTGTATATAATACGGAGTGTACACTAAGTTACATATGTACAGAGGCTACAAGGGTGACAATGTCGTCGTGCGTGGAAATGACAACGATGAGGAGCTATGTGTAAGCTTACGGATGTCAGAACCGGTTCCCCTCTTTTGTCAATATATTTTTGATAGTGAATATACAACAGATTTTTTTGATAATTTATACTCAAACTCCTACTTGAAAATCCACATCTGCAGTTCACACATTACTGTTTTTAGTTTCCTTGCTGAAAGCAATTATTTTTCTCTGTACAAAAATGACCGACATGACGACGATTTTGAAAGGTTCTATGTCGTAGATTCTTTTTTCGAAATCATCCTGAATAATCAAAACCTGTGCGGGAAAGAGGAAATTGATGTGAGCAAGTGGTTGAAATATGAAGCCCATTGTTCGAGTGTGAAATTGCCACTGCGCATGACTAACTGAATTTTCCTTGAATGCACCAGCGTGGGACGCTTCCCCTTCCATCTACTACGACTCACTAACCATAGTAAGGGAGTGAGTGTGAGTAAGCCGAGAGCATTATGTGGCAAAGGTTAATGGATCGTGGTGGTCTTGATTCCCACGTGATGGAAACAATTAGCTGAACTTGGTCTTTTTTGACGCAATATATATATTTCCTCCACGGCACACCGCAGACGGCGTGACCTAATTGTTGGCAAGTCGTCTCGCGATCATCATGTTATGAGCCGGAGGACAAGAATGAGCCTATTCAGTAATATGGTCAATTTCCCGCACTGAATTAGCTCAATTATTTCTTCATTAGTATGCTCCCGACTTTGTACCATTAGTGTGGATCATCGGTGGATTGCGAATTAAATAATTATATTGTAATCACAATGGAATAATAATGTAACTATTGTTGTATATAGAAATCATTGTGGGTTTGGGAGTAGGTGGTCTACCACGACACATGTACATAAATAGAAGTATTTAGTAGTAGGGTGAACTATCCTGTAGTTGGCTGAGAGTCGCATTATCATTATGATTATTATTGATAGGATTTAATTATGGAAAGGCATTAAAAAGGGGTCACCTTTTATGTGGTCGTCTCTCTATATTTGTGGTAATTATGTTGCCAAAACTATTGTATAGACTTTGACAATCCTAATTTTTCGCACGGCTATGGTGTGGTTATCCCATTGATTTCACAGATTAAATCATTATTATTAGTGGTAAACTGATGATGATGAGTTACGATTGAGTGCATTTCAAAGGGTTTTTCTATCTACAAAGTTTCCTACTTGTCAGTATATAACTTTCTTAAATATTTACTGCATGTGTTACCGGGCAGGGAGGATTTTGAATGCTATATGGCGGACTGCCATTTGCAAAGCTGCGGGGATGGATCTTTTGGGCCAATTTGTTGGATAAATTGTACAAAGCTAATGCGTTCATTTAGTATTACAGTAAGACATAATGTTAATATATATGTATTGTAACTTTTAGCGTGTACAAGACAAACGAGGCGCTGTCATGCGCTTATTAACCTCCTGACGAAAAGCTCAACTGCAAATAGTTTCCAGCATAACTTCATTCTGGTAACAATGCTTACTTTGCTGTACATAGTAAACAGGATTTATAATACCTATATAAATGTAGGAAAACTCACGCGTAGGCTGTAGCATATGTATAGTTTCCTTCACATTAGAGGAATCTTATATGAACATGTACAGAACGAATCCGTGGTTCGTTTTATGTGTGTATGTACAATAAGACCGTTTTCATGCACCTTTACACACATACACATACACACACACACTCAAACACGCTGTTGATAAATGCAAAATAATGGGACAAATGAGTGGAAAATAAAATTATTTTGATCTTAAAAATCCTGAATTGCTTTCTTAAAATCACATTTAACTCCAATACCATTTGACATCAAAGTTCAAAAGGAGATCCCCGCAGACAATTCCAAAATTTCAAATTCGCGCTTCTAAATTCAGATTCCCGCACACTTGGAAATCCATGGGTGACTCCAGCTTTTACCTACTGAATCCAGCGACACCCACAACCTGCTACCACTATCATCTACCCTCCGCGGGATAGTTGAGAATCCCGGCCCGTCCGAAAAAATTATTTGTTAATTCGTGCAAATAATAATGACAAAGAAATCGGTTTACAAGGAACACGTTGTGCGTATGCTCTGACTGAGTCAATTTGAAAGCTCTGACTGCATTGAGAGGTGTGAACATTATGCTGAGCCGAGAGACTTGGTTAGTTAGTTAATAACATAAGTTTAAACATTCCAGTTCCTCATGCATGACAATTGTGAGCGATGCATTGTACCACTTCCAAGATTGTGGACAAATGGACAGCTGCTAAAACCACATAAGGGCCATAACGTTCTCATTACACTCTTGAAGCTAAGCATGCACAACAGAGGCAGTGAAGTAGTGAGGTATAATTATTAGACATGTCTGCTCGACTGGTCGTGGTCTCTGGTCACTGCTGCTGCTGCTGCTGCTGTCTAAATCATATCCACCATACAGTCCTCTGCCACTAACCATAAGTCCTCTGAAGTCGCTGAACCGACAAAATCTCTCCCCAGACTTGAGCTCGGCTCGACCACCGTGTAGAGCATTTATCAATCTCTTCATGCCACAGCCCGCTAATCCACTCATGACAAGAAACTCAAAGACAAGACCTTAAGGCTCTCACACACAGAAACTCACCTCAAAATATACTCCACTTGGATTTCCTTGGTCATTCCTTTAGGACATGTAATCTTTTGCTTTTATTTCCAACTCAACTCTCGAGCCCTGAGCACAGGGAAGTCTTCTTAAACTTCTCTCCCGAAATCCCTGCCAAGAAAAACCTTTCATCGTCACCATCTTCAACATCTCTACACTTAACTCACCTTATCAACTATACCTTCACTTTATTAACTTGCCCATCAGCCCCACCAAGGGAGTTCCATGTGTGATTATTATTAATCCATAACTTCATCGTCGTCGTCGTGGTCGTCGTGTCGTGATTCCCCTCACATGGAGCAAGTGAGTCCAAACCGTTGTTTTTTTGGTGGGAACCTCTATTGGCAAACTTGAGATTTTCCTCCTGTGCTCTTCCTATCGGCGAGCAGAGCAATTTTTCATTCCGTGTCTGCATAAATAATATAATAAAATCAGTTACAGTTTGCGAATACTGCCGGTGATTGAATTTAATGAGCTTCATTATCCTCATCAAAAGTAACATTGGATTCCCTCTCGTCTGTACACATTAGACTCGTACAGACACACGGACTCACACATACAAACACACATATTTTGACTCCCTTCCCAAACTTTCCATTGTTGCGTGAAGGAGGAGGATGAGCAGTCAGTGCAGACGGCGTCCCAGTGTTTACCATGCTTGAGGGGGGCCCAAAAAAAAGTAAAACATAGTGAAGATCACCCTATAGTGCCAATCAGTTTCCTCCTCGCAGCACATTTTACTTTCAATCTTTTTGCCTTGATTATTTCTCTTCTTCGTCTTCTTCTTCATCTTCTTGATTTAGTGATTTATCCATCCACATTTGCTCAAGCATCCTCCAACATCCCAACTTTTCACCGTCCAATTATTATTATATTAGTATAACCCATCCCTTGAGTCACTCTTAGTTTTTCTTCGAGTGTCGTCCGGCTCGAACTTCCAAGGAGCCCTCCGTTCTTGTTATTCTTGTTGCTGAGGACGAGAAGGAAGCGTATAGATAGGAGCTCATAGAAAAGACCAATTGCTGTACCCACACGCACATACACGGTACATTCCACTTTTAGATCATCTCCTGAATAAATTGCCTTTACTGCCACCACAACACAACATTACAAAACGGAGACGAGCGACCAAGTGGGATCATTGTAGCACAGAGTCATCGTAACAAGTGCCGTGTGTCGCAAGCATATAGGGCTACTAAGGGGAAGACAAATGCTAATTTATTCGGAATTGGAAGTCATTCCGAGAGTGTCCGTCCGCGCCTGCATGTGTATGTGTGTGTGTGTGAACAACTGTGACAAAAGTTGTTAGTGGCGGGGGAGGTTCTTATTGTGGGGAAAAGTGACCACACTGTCCGTACGTGAGTTGACACATATATCTCATCTCTCACAGACAACAGACAGACACACAGTCACACATAACAACACATACTGACGGACCAAAGTAAGACAGTCGTGTCAGGTAAAAACCACAGTGGTCACCAGATAGCCAGTTACACCGCGCGCGGGGTACGACACAGTTTCGTGGATTTTCTTCTTTTGTTGACACCAGTTCATCGCCTCCGCATTCCGAGGGTACAGTGGAAGGGGTGAGCAACTGGATGAGCTATCTTCCTCATATATGGATACATAATATTCCATCCGGATACTACAGTGTTGCCTTCAAATCATTGTCGGACTGGACTGCAAAGTGTTTACCAATTGACAAGCGTCTTTTTTTTAACAAGTAATTAAAACGTTTTTTAAAAACAAACNTTTTTTTAACAAGTAATTAAAACGTTTTTTAAAAACAAACATTGTATAAAAACCCACGTGGAAAGAAACAAGGATGTGGACTTTACAGAGGAAAATCAAACGGACTTTCAGTCAGAGGTAAGCAAGAACTCAATCCTCATCGCACTTATTTTTTTTTTTTCTGACTTTTACATTTAATTAGTTGACTTTTAGAAATGGAGAGAGAGAGATAAGCCTTTGATTTCCAAACTTATAAAGGAGGTGAGGGCATGAAGCGTGTGCTCGCTAACAACTAAATTGTAGCAATCATAATAATAAGAAAGTTTATTTAGCATCATATGGCCTCCGCCAGATAATCATCATTTAAACTGAGTGAGTGGGTGAGTGGGCCGTGTAGAGAGGCACAGAGATACAGATGACGTATGCATCCATTGCAGTCCTGTCAGGTGTTATACATATACTCTTCATATACAAGTTTGCAAAATCCTTTTTTGCAGGCAGAATTCTGTGTGTGTGTGTGTGTGTACGAGTATACGGACAGACAGAGACGATGGAAACAATGGGGGAAAATTTGGATTATTGTGTAATTTACGAACGTACTTATATGAATGTGAGTACTCTGGGTTTTATGGTATAAATATGTACGGATCTGTGCGGCGACTTGGTCAAAAGTTCATGCTTCAAGGCTCACACGCCTGCCCATTCATTCGTCCCAACGGCGCACAGCCACTGCCGCAGCTGCCACAACCACAACTCTACTAAAGATACAGACAAACACACACACGTACGCACACACACACACACACACACACACACACAAGTCGGCACACATACATTTACACTAATGCAGACATACATCCAGAAACATTCGCACTCACACTGCGTAAAAGACCTAGTTTTTACCACCACTAGTCACTAACTTGTACTGATTTCCTCCCCTAAAATCTTTTATTGTGATTGTGTCAGATTATAGAGCAAAAAAACTGCAGGGCAAAGTGGGAAAAAATTGCGAGCCCGCCCCTCTCCATTATTGCCGCCGTCACGGGGATTTGAATTTTTTTTTATTATTAATTCCTCACTGGGGGATTTTTTCGGCAGTCGGCCGTTAAAGAATGGTGCTGTTCTTTTGCTGCCGCTGTTGTTCTGTTAAAACCGATACTTCCCATGCCCATTGTGAAATGACCATGCGCGTGGAATAGTGACACACAGACCTGGGCTAACAATGCGGTTTTTCCCTGTCAAATTTCAGTCAATTCAGCTTCCGCCCCCTCCTGTTTTCCCATTTAAATCATTTGCATAGGTCACTGAGCCGGCGGAGTTGGAGGGTAATGAGTTGTTGCTCAAACCGCATTGAAACCCCATTTCCGTACTTACACGGAACGGCGGACCCAAGTGAGATAAAGCTGGAAGAAAAAGGGAAATAAAATAATGTAAACAACAGGGAGACAGAGAGATTCTGAAACTTGGATCGTGTGGCGGATGTGAGGATGGTGGAGGTAGGATGTTTGAGTATCACTGTGTGTAATTACACTTGCGTGTATAACATTTGTAACGAAGTGACCACTGCGGGTACAAGTGATTTGAGTTGAGACCAAGTGAGTGATATTCAAATCGGAAGGAGATCCTACCGCAGTGTTGTTAGTGGTGGTGGAATATCACTTGGATTTCACTATTTCGTGAGCGAGACGATGCGGAATGCCTCTCTGAATACGTGTGATGGATAGGGAAATTTTCATGCGGCCGAGAATCATGGATGGAGGAGTGTGTATGTGCAGGCAGAATGACCACAATATGACATGAGTTCATTTGCATACAAGCAATAATTGAAATGGCACACACATGAGACATGAGGATTTAAAATCAACAGCTCTTCACGGTATCCCTTTGAGGGGGCGGGAGGGAAATATGAATGGTGGCCAACGACAGGGGTGGACAAGGCTCAGCAATGTGGAAAGCAATGCAGGTATAGACTATGCAGCGGAAATGTGATGATGATGATGATAATGAATTTTTGGGAATTCTTCGTATGCCCCCACCCCAATCTTGGGAATGGAAAGTAGATGAAACAGATAGTAGGAATAATAATTACACTGGTTCTCTCACACCTGATCTGCACCGTCGTGTCGTCGTCGGTCAACGTATTTCAAGTTGAAAGTCATTATGAGAGGCAAAGTTCACGTTGGGAAATGAACTCGCCACTATGCGGCCCCAACTGAGACTGAGTGTGAGCTCGTTGTTGCGGACGTCCGACGTCCCCGTATGAGCCACCAGGTAAGGCAAACTCAATGAACTTGGGATGGCGGCGCATTTTGCAGTGCACACACACACACACATATACAGGCACACGATGCCCTTTTAATGCCTACCCATGTGGGAGCAAGCCATTTATAAGCAGTTGCATTCACTGGGGATGAATCTCAAAGGATGACGGACAATGGGAAGGGATTTGTAAAACGATTGAATCTTGGCGTCGCGTGCCTCTGGCATGATCAAATGTATCGGAAATATGTCTTCCCCTCTCATCCCCTGTCCATTTGATGGATATCACAATTAACATATTCGTCCCGACTGCAAATTGAAAATGTCTATTGGTATTGTATGTGTTTACTATTATAAACGTGGGCTAAAAAAATCTCGGGCCAGGTTTTTCACCTTTGTAAACCCTATGAGCCGTCACCTCAGCCCACTGAGTCAGGTCCTTCTCGGGAATTGCAATTCTCCCGGCGTTGTTTTGCAATGCCATCGGTGTTCGCAGTCGCCTGCCTTATCTCTTGGATTTGGCGAGCTAGGATTTTGCATTAACGTTTTTTTTCCAGCCCTTCGATTAGCCTCACTCCCAGACTCTCAAATCTCTGTGACAATCCCGGGCACACCCAGGAGCTGATCTTGTTCATCTGGGTTGACATTGGACCACCATCAGACCCTATATGTCGACTTGGAGGCTGACTGTACCCCGCTGTCACTTTTCTCTGTGTACCTGACGGGATGAATCAGCTTTATGCGCTTGGACGGTTATCAACCGTTATCGCCCATGCTAATTTCCATGAGCCGGTGAGATGGATCAGTCCGTGAGTGTATGTGTGTTTGAGTCAATATTGGCCATGCATCACATTAGAGGTTTCACCGGCTCCTGCTGCTGACGTCGTACTAAAGTGTGTAGAATTGAAGGTTAAGCCGGACCGTGTACAGGCTTGATAAGGCTAAATTGAGCAATTATTAGATTAACATGAATTTCGCCAGCATCATTCTGGAAGACATGTGTGTGTGTGTGTGTGTGTGTGTGTGTGTGAATGTGGCTTGTGCCAGTATTCCAGTTTTTGTGTAATTGCGTACGTGCGCGGTGCTGTGTGTGCGTGTGTGTATGCAATACACCCAAAATATGTCTACCTTGTAATTGTAATTGTATATGCATAAGTTTCTTTGTATATGTAATGTGACTGTGACACCTTCCATGTGTATGTATTGTGGGTGTAATTGCATATGCTAAAGTTTGTGCGCGCGTATTTCTACATGCTTATTTAAGTGTGTGATTATGCTGCTTTAGTTTTTGCGTGCGTATAAATCTGTAAGAACGTGTACGGCTGTATGATCATATAGATGTAAACATTTGTGTGTGCATGTGTGAGTGTGTGCTTACATGACCACATTTGTGTGTGTGTGTGTGTGTGTATCTGAGAGACAGTTGCATTCTGTAATTGCGGTCGTTTGACAGGAAAAATATGCAAATCCAAGTGGACGGGGGGCAAGTTGAACGACGTAAGAGTCGCACATAAGCCGTTGATCCGTGGGATAAAGGAAGTTTCCCTTATGAGAATATATTACACCACACAAAGCGGAGGAGAGAATTATACGGGCTATCGTGAAAGATTCCATGTACAATCCGATGACAAGCTTGCATATGAGTCGTAAATGGATGAATCTATTTCACTTTGAATCCGCCGGACATGACAGCCGCGACTTGTCAGTCCAGCAGCAATTGTGTGTGCGCACATAATGTTTCCGGAACGGATCGTGTGTTTGATTATGTGATGATATAATGTGATCGTTGTACGGCCGCAGTCTGATCAGCCTCTACTAGAAACACAATGTAATATCACCGGCTTGATGACTTAATGCATGATTGCAGAAAATCTGCTCATAGGTAGAGGGAGAGAGCTCTACATATTTGCGCGCGGGTCTCATGAGCAATACAGCTTGCTGCAGTAATGTTCCTTCACTGATCATTACCAAGATCAGACGATTTTCTGCCGTTGACTCGTGCGCAGGTGAGTGAAGAAGCTCTTTGACAGGATCCTAATAGTTACGTCCTCATCCCCAAAGAAGGGGTGCAGCGGGTCTGAGGACGAAAAAGGTTCGGAGGAGGATCAGATAGTCCACCGAAGCGTGCAAGTGTTGTAGGTGTGCATTTGGGAAAACTAACAAGCTACCCCGAGGGCGGATTTCCGGGTGAAATATCGAGTATTGCCGTCAGAGAAGCCACTGGAGTTTTGGCTTTTCTGGTCATCTATAAATTTGTTGGAACTTCCGTACAAGTGTAAATTTTTTGGCGTCTTCCTCCGTCGCATCATTGGGACGGACGTTAGCCCTCATCAAGGTATGCATTCCAATTTCTCAGTTTCTACTCGTTAAGCCAAGCTCGGGAAGTGGGGATGAGGAAGAAAATTCTGTGTGTGCATGTGGAGATTGTTACCTTTAGTCTTGGCTCGGGCATCCGTTAGTCTTGGCTCAGCTGTCTGTGTGTCAGGTGTCAATTATTATGAAAATCTCTCCCATATTCTTCCGCAGTAGCACATATATCCCTCACTCAGTACTAGTGGCTAACTAAGGTGTTATGATTTACTGTTATGGACAGGCATTTCAGAATTTCCTGGCTAATGCGGGGACGGTTACTGTTGGGGTACTTTATGGCTTTGTACGCATGTGCGTGGGTTGGGATATTTCCATGGTTAAAAATGTGGGATTTTTTTGTAAGCCAGTAAAATAAGTTTAGCATGCGGTCATAGTATCGAGTAAAACATAATAGAAGCTCACCAGCCAGATTTATTGCTATACAGTCATGTTTAGTCCGTCAGGTGAATCCTCCCACGTATGATTCACTTCTCACTGCTGTATCTTCGCGATGTCGCGCATATGGCACCGGAGACCCGATAAGTATTTACTTGTATCAATGACAAGCTTCCTCGCGCACGCGCTTGAAAGAAAGAGGTAGCAGAACGATTTCGAAACTTCCCTGAAGGAAGTGCGTCGACATAATATAAAAATGCCGTCGAGTACACACACATCCGCACACATACATACGCACGCAATCATACACACGCACACACAGACCCACAAATAACACATAAGCTCATAGGCACACACGCATATAAAGTTCCGCCCATAACACGCCTGCGCACACATGTACAAGTACACAAGCATTCACACATTCGAATGCTTACCTGCACACACGTAGGCGCAGCTACGCAGATACACACACGCAGCGGAAATGTAGCTACGGGGCTAATCACAAATCGTTCTTGCACAACAGTGGATTTAATTGCACCTCCAACTTTTGGCTCCTCACATAAACTCCCTCACTGTATCCAGCCAGAGGGTACTTATAGGGTATTTGGCAATAACTACAATTGGTTTTCATTATTCCCATTACATCGCAACAGATTCGCCCAATAAATCCGCTCCATTGTCCCGTCCTCCACACTATCCATCCAAAGTGACTCGGAGGAGTGGGGTTTCTATGTATGGCGGATTTCAAGTCCCCGCGCCGCCGGTCATCCCGTCCATCATAATCACCCTCACCCGCAGCAGCATTGAAAGTGAGGAGATTCGCACGGGAGATATTATTGCAAGAGGATTTAGGGTTATAGCCACCGCTCTCCGTCCAAATAAGCCCACATCGCCCCTAGACGGATCCTCCTCACCCTACTATGTCGTCCTTGTAAATAATAATCCTTCTCCCTCATACGGAGGACACGGGAACAATAGGGATTGGGAATTATTGGAACTTGCATAGGAAGTAGTAGCAGCATAGATAGTAGTAGTGGCTCCTCCACTACACCACCGCCTTCCTCACTAACAAGTAACACTTGTGAGGGGATAGCGCGGTGCGGAAAAACTGCGTGGCAGACACGCAGTATGCGTCATCACGGATGGGGTGCGTGGACGGACGGGCACGGAGAAAAAAACAGTGGATGAGTGGAAAGGATTCAATGACCTTCAAGGACGGCTGTTGGATCTCTGTGTGGATGTGTGTGTGTGTGTGAGCGTAGTAAGACTGGCCCCGTCCACCGCCCGCATCATCATCTCCACGCAGACACACGGTGCATTTCCCCACACACGAACAACTTGTTTCCCCTCATCAAGCTCACGATTGAGCTCAAATGTGTATGCATTACACCTCCTGAGAATCTCAACAGCCCAGATTTTCCCACTTTCGTCGTCGTCGTCGTCGTCGTCCATTCTCACACGTGAGACTCATAATGATTGGAAAAATCTGTGAGAGAGTGAGAGGGTTATCATCGAAAATCCGACGAAATTCCAGGTGACAACTGTAATGTCTTGGGATGACAGTCGGGGGAAGTGGGGAGGGTTCACACATATTTTACGGGCACTCCATTGTCCATTGATTTGAATGGGGAGGATCCTGTGGAGAGCAGAGGAGGCAAGTATGGCTTAGGAACATGTTTTATCCGCAATAGTACACATTCCATGGATGCGGCGGGGCAGATGCGAGGGAATTCCTCCGTGATATCCCATTGGAGTCGTCAAGTGTTGAGGAGTTATTCACCGCCGCTCAAGTTCATATCCATTCGAGAAAGCCCTCCACAATGACGGGTGAAGGTGAGAGTGAGAGATTATAGGGTGAAATGTGAAACTGATATGCTACGCAATGCCCCTGTGCGCGTATTGGCTGCGGAAGGGGCCAGATGAGAGGACTGGTTCTTCGAGTCCAGTCCAGTCTCACTGACGCCACTTGGTGCCGCTCTCCTTTGCGGTTACTTGCGAATCCATTCTCTCACGTTGTAAAGACGGCAGGTAGCTTCATGTGGGAAGTCCTTCGGGATGACCTTGAGTTAGCATCCGAGCTTTGAGACTCATTTGTGGTCACGGTTCTCTATTTCTATTTCGATATGACCCATGGGACATTCATGTTGTTATGGTCACCAGGCAGCGACAGTAATATTTTATATTATATTATATTTTGGTTCAATGGGTTGAGTTATGAGGAAGTCAAATGGTTGGCAGACCAAACGCATACACAGACATAAGGGCAGGGGAAAGTGGGTGGGGGTGCAGGTTGAACTGCGATTTGGGTGGACGGTCAAGGTGTTTGGCTTTATTGGTTAAAAACACAATGTAATTCCCTGTGGATGCTATTTGCGCATGGAATTGGTCCAAAATTAGCAGGGGAATCTCATTGCTCTATCACTGTTTTTAATCATTGGGTCATTGTGCGGGGTGATATGGGAAATCCTTTTTTTTATTATTATTTGAACCTGCACCAGCTTTGAACTGCGCATTTAGGCTACCGCTGGGCCGTAATAATTGTCGGCCTTACTGAGGATGTAAATCCAACTGCTTTCCTCGTCTATCTCATCGAGTTTGCTAAGTTAAACTAGCCATTTATGCAGCTCCGTACATATCAGAATACGCGGCATTATTTCATGTTATTGACAGGTATAACTCCGATCCCCATTTTCGTGATTCTTGCATGGCCACGAAAGGGATATTCCGAAGGGTCGTTCCGCCAATTAGATTACAAAGATACTTCCGGTAGGACCGGTAGTGACTTATCTGACTCTTCCGTATGTACTTCGTTTAGTAGATGCTACAGAAAGACTTTTAGGAGTATTGGCGTAGCCAATGGGTTTCACATTCGATACTTGCAGTGACTGACGGAGTCAGCCGAGCTTAGAAAAAATCATTACATTTGGTTAGGATCATTCACAACGATAATTATTTCTGTACTGATCGAACAAGACACTTTTCTGGCTGTGGGATCGACCCTGTACTGTAACGATAATCATCTGCGGCGACGTTGGAGTCATCCTGAGAGCTTTACGGCAGACTGACAGAGTAAGAGTTTAAAATCGTCCCTGTGATTCGGATAATTTAGGAAAATTTCAGATTTTAAAATCGACCCTGAAAAGAAGATAATTAGCAAAATGTCGGAGTTTGGAATCGTCCCTGTGATGCGGGCCATTTGTCACAATGTTGAGGTGTGAAATCGTCGCGGCGATGTCGGATTGAGGGACCTGTGACGCGGATAACTTGCGAAAATCAGTAGAATATTTTGCAGACTTGCCATCCTGCACTGGACCGGAACCCACGGTTCCCGAATACACATTTCCATAATGCAATTCGTTAAGACTTCATGGCCTGAAGGACTTGAATTATCTGGAAAAAGATCCGAGCCACTCGAACTTTGTTAGGCTCATGACTCAGTACGCGGAACGCATGTACTACGTCAGATTCCAAGTTACAAAATCAGTCATCAGCCCTGACTGATCAGCCTAGATGGCTGCATTTCTACTCTGATTGCGGTGACAACAAATGAGTTCATCAAAAACGTTCCACCTCATTCAACGTTCTGTTTTGGATTCTCCCAAAAAAAAAACGTTTTAAAAAAATGAGGTCAGGATGTACAATTGGAGGAATGAGGCCGTCCTTGACACGATTAGGAGCTCGGATGGGACCTGTTATGGATGATGATCTCATCATATTGCACATACGAGTAAATCCAACTTATCGTGTGGAAAAGTGGAAACTCGATTCCGGGTGGGATCTGCGTGTACACTGTATACATTGGATTTTCCCCAAAAAACCACTCTAAGAACAACAATCACTTGACCTTGCCGCCCTCCGCTCTATCACTTCATTAGACAGTGACACCCTTGACCATGCACTTTCCCAAAAGGCACATCCATACACTCAGCCACCATCCGGGTACCTACAGTACACAGTACTGAGCAGTTGAGCAATAATGTTGTCATGTAACTCCTTTATCAGTGGAATTTGTCACAATTCACTCATTCATTCACTCATTAGCTCACTCACCCACAAGCATGCACCCCCGCCGCCCACACTCATTAGAAATTGGAAGAGCAGCGGTAAATCCCTCAACTTTGCAAATTCACCTTGAACTACGCAGAGAGTTCCTTCATTAACTATTACGACATGGAGAGCCACTTTTAGCATGTCGTAAGTCTTCTGTCCCCTTGCCGCTGCTGCAGGACTTTCACTATTAGTAATACTCCTAGTATATAGACCTACTACTGGTGAGTAATCTAAGAGCCGTTGATTTGTGCCTTATTATGACGACACCCCCATAAAGAGGCTTTTTTAAGAATCACACGGTTCATGAATACGTTAATCCCCCCTGAGCGCGTCCCAAATGTTGAGTGAACCAGCTCACATTATTGTCGTCGTCATCATCATCATCAAACCCTCCGCCGCCGCAGTACTCTCAAGGTCCTATCATGCCCCACAGAATGATCCCACATGCGTCAAAAGTCAAAAGTGTCTAAAAAATGGCAATGTCAACTTGAGTGATATCTATCTCACAGTAGTGGAAACAAATAGCATGGTAAACATGGTAAAATTACTCAGCGTCACCCTCGACTCATTCTACAAAGAACAACGGACTCCGATGGAAATCTGTGGAGCTTCTAATCAACTCATTAGCATACATTGCATGGTCTGCTAAAATCGTTCCACTGACCGGACAACGCCAGTGCACTTTTCCCATGAATTTGCATGAGTAAAATAAATGGGATTCAGGTGGCAGCGGTGACATAATGCTGAGCGCTCCTGCCATCATTCTGCCATGTGTCCATGCATGTGTTTGTGTGCAAGATTGTGTGCGTATGTGTGCGATGTTCGGCAGGCTAACTTTGGGCGAGCGGACATGCAGATGTGAGGCGGGCCGAAGGGTGGGGGGTAGCAATTAGTATTGATTTTCATTCAAGGGAAGTAGCACTCTTTGGTACTCTCTGTGGGTAATTCACAGCCTCTCGACCTCCTGTCCTCATGTAAATATTGAGGCTCATTAGAATAAAGAAAATGTGCCTACTTCTATTCCACCTCGGGCTGAAGATCCACCTTTCCAGAGACCGGCCGAGTTAGTGCTGACAGTGATCCTATCCCAGGCGGTGGGGATATGAGATTCTGTCGCCCAGAAGACATTATTACTAAATTTTGAGAAACGAGAGGATTTTGTAAGAGAGAAAGTAGTATTTCACGAGAGGGACAAATCACGGATTTATCCCCCATGATTCTGTCAAAATATTCTGCATTTCATCAAGTTTCACCTTAACAAGTGAGTTACTGTGTGTTGTGTTGACGACGGCGGACTACAGCCAGATTCTTGGAAGGGATAATTTTTTTAAAACGGTAGAAATGGGAATAGTGAAGTAGATTGTTTTCGGGAAATTTATTTCATGCGGACTTGGGTGTTGGGACTCTCATTTCGAGTTAAAATTCACTTGTTGGGGGAGGCAGGCCGGGGCTGGTTAGCAGAAAAGTGTCATCAGCAGTGCGTTGTAAAAAGTGTTCTTAAACTAGTCATTTTAGTGAGGTTGAAAGCGCGGGTTTTCAACACGGACTTCGGAGTAGCGCCAGCAGTTTTCCATTAGTGTAGGAAAAGTGTGTGAGTGCCACTGCAAG
>WJFA01001750.1:0-19316 GCA_009870155.1 Pseudobourletiella spinata
CACATTTCATCGTGTGCGTGCTTAATCAAGAAAGTTGGGATGAAATAAACATTTTATGAGCTAGATATTTCATGGGAGGGAAATTTTATGAAATGAAAATTGCTCCGTGTACGCCTAGCTTTAGAATTGCGTTCAAGCTGAAATGAATGTGATGCTAATTGATTTTCAAGGCTCACCACCATCCCCATTCCTTTCATTTGGCGTAAATGAAAAGATTTAATGCATACAAACAAACTCGTAAAAGTCCAAACACTCACACCCTTCGAAGGGGAAAGAGAATGGCAGTGAGCAGGAATAACATAGATTAAAGTATTTCAAACTTTTAATAGTTGACTTTCCCATCCTGAAAGTCTTTATCGCCTTGCCAACATGTTTTCTTGGAGATCAATCGAATCCCGGACACATCCTGCCCTTAATGGATACCTGGTGCTTTAATAGCACAATATCAATCGAAACCGCTCCCTCAGCATCTTCCATGGACCCATTTTCTCCTTGCACGTTCATGAATGTTATACACATCATATCATCAATGATCCCAATTCCCAAGGCTCTTTTGTAATGTCCCTCTCTCTACTATCACTTTTGAAAATCCTGCGTCATTATCTATTCCAGAAAATTTGAAAAATTCAAAATTCGTCAACCATACCTACCTGCTCATCTTTAAAACTTTCTAGAATGAATCAGAACGCCTCCTCACCCCGCAGGAACATGCACGACGACAAATACACACCCCGCAAAGACATGGAACCACACACATACTCATACATTGTTGGAATTCCCTGTCAAAAGCTGCTCGATGTGGACGTGAGAAATTCGAGAAAACCCTACTTCCAACATTGCATAACAATACAGGGGTAAGCGAGAGACAAATCGTGCTCAGCATTTACCAAAATAGTAAACTGGATCTTTCCAAATCTTTGAATTTACGAATCCAGTATCACATTCCTCTGAGACAAATGTACCCTTATCTCTCGACCCAGAATAGGACGTTATTCAAGCTGTCTACCAGTAGGTCTCACTTTGTGGAGCAAGGGGGAATGATGATGTACAGTAGCAAGGCAAAAGAGTGAACCGGAGGAGAAGAAAAATCCACATCCCCAGACGACTTCACGTCCTGGCCCTAGTCCCATACTCAGCTGTCTACTTTCATTCAGTATATACAGAACTTGGTTTCATGTAAAGAAACTAGCATTTCATTGCTGAGGGGGTACAGTATTCTAAAAACTCCGAGTACATACCACTTATGAATGAAGCGCATTGACGAAGTCGGTCCCACCGGCCCCAGTCACCCCGGGACAGGAGAATGAATTGCCCTGTCTGAAAGTACAATCAACCCGGACGCGAAGCACTAACTATGTTGGATGCGGCCGTTTCGCCGTTTGAACAGGTCAGAAATATCTACACTGTGATATGGTCTTGTATTAGCACAAACGTGAGAACAAGTAGAGTTTTGTATGTGGGAAAGTCTCGATGAACTACGTTCCTTTCACGTAAATTCCACATGCTTTTGTACACAGGGTATACATGTAGGCATGGTGCAGGCATACCCGTAAGACTATCCTGATGAGCTGTACAGAAAGCAAGGGTAGAGAGTGGAAGAAAGATGGACTTATTCGGGAGAGAAAGAGAGGCTTTAAAGAAAGAGCTATTGAGGCCGGGGAATTGCGTTTCAAGTACCTGCCACTTCCTTACCCTCTCTTGCAAGCTTGACACACAAATGCAAGTGTTCAAATGCTCTCCGCGCCGTGATGTATTCATACACCAGAATTTGAGGTGGATAGGACAATGTGTGCAAAATTCGGGGCAAAAGGGCAGGATACCCTTTCCCCCCGGATCCCGATGATGGTCATTTGTGAAGGTTTTTAGACAGAAGGAAACCTTCATTCTCGGTTCGCATCACAACTTTTCCTTACCTTTAAACATGGAAGTTGGGCAATGAGTAGAGATGATAACAAGTGTAAATTACTTCAAGGATGCCAGCTACTGGATCCATTATTACACGTACCCCCGAAACCCCTGTTCGGTTGGAAATTCACCTTGATGGTATCCTGCCTCCTTTTTACCTCTGTCACTCTTTATTACGTATCCCCCCAAAAACCCATTATCATTAGTATCATCCTTCCTGTCATCTTCACCTTCTTCACTTTCTTGTACGTCTTATTCGCCTCTCCCGTTCCTCCTCCTCCTGCTCCGTTTCCCTCGACTAGCTCCTCTACGAGATCTCAAGGTTGGCTCCACTACAAGACCCTTTTAGCCTTCCATGAAGATCTTGATTGAAATTTTCAAACTAAGCAGCAAGCATCTAGCGGTTCTTAGCATATATTTTAGATGAAATCATCAGCTAAAAGGGATTTCCTAACCCTTGAGTCTTCTATTACAGCACCTGACAGTCTGCTGTCTATCTGCAACTCCTGTCTGTCTCTTCCTTTCCTTGTTTGTGTATTCAAGGTAGGTAAATTAAGGTAAGAGCCCCAGGTCTGATTCTTCTCACGAAGATTCAAGCTGGTGGTGATGTTCGTGGCAGAAGTAGTAGTTGGAGCAGCATAGAAATCGGTATACGATTCAAAGGCCCCTGCTCTCTATTATCAGTGATTAGATTTGAAGAACGAACGAGGATGGCACGTTCTATTGCAGGAAGCATGGGAGCTGTCTGTCGATTCTATGGAGGTTAAACCGTTGGAGGAAATGGGAATAGGTCCGAGGGTTTCTTCTATTTCCTCCCTCAACGTAAGTGCTACGTTATATGAACCTGTGTTACGCAGTTAATCTGTTCCGCGTATTTAATATGTTTGCACAAGTGTGCATGATTATGCGTGCGGTACTGTGTTCATGTTTGTACATATACATGTGTATAAATGCATGCAAGTGTCTTTTGCTGCATGCATGTATTTATATGTGCATTCATTGGTGAGTAGGCATGGTTCTGTGTGTACCTAAGTGGTTACGTAAAAGTTTTAAGGTGGATATGTGCGACTGTCGGCCTGCGCACGGGTGTGTAGACGTCACGTCTTTATGTTAAACAAGCCCACACAAGGTGCGCTTTTGTATCCATTTTGATGTCTATCGCCTTACTGCTATGGTATTTTTCACATTGGATGAAAATGTGGACCTGGAATAAGTACCTTCAATAAGCTACCAGTGATAGACCTGTCGCACTAGAGTTCTCATGTGGATTCAAAGTAGGACTGCTAAGAAAAGTTTTGTTGCGTTTGGTACTGGAATTTGTACCTCTGTCTGGGTTTCTATGTGCTTGTGTGTTAGGCTTATTTGTATTTAAAACGGGTTTTTTATTTTAACTCGTATGTTCACACTTCTGGAAACTCAGAGTACATTTTTGATGTATTTATTAACCAATTGTATTGTCAGCTGTTACGCCTGAAGTGAAACCCGTCTTTCTGCGTACACATTGGCGCATGCGTGTCCCTCTAAAACTGTCTACACGTGAGTCAGAGTGTACGTGCACTTAAGTAGTATCCGTGTGCTCTCGTGAGTGCACTAACGTATGGTACGCGCATGGAGTGAATGAGCGTGTATGAATATCTGTGAGAGTCGGCCGTGGTGGACGCTTCTATTTCAGTGCTTGGGTTGCTTTTGTATAGCCAATACGAATTTCTCGTAAAACTTTGTATGGACCTCTCATAATGGGAGCGAGGAAAGGAATGATAGGGACTACTTTCGGGAGCGCCGATTGGAGCTTCAGGGGAGTCTGCACGAGGGAACTGAAGATGCAGGAGAGAAAGTAGGGGAATTGAGTGTGTCTGAGCGAGGGAAAGGGATAGAGGGAAAGAAGATAGGTGGTGACGTCAGCGGTGGGAGAAAGTAGACGATGACGTCAATAGAGAGTTGGGTGGAAAGGTTGGACAGTTGCGAGGGCCCTAGTGCGATCGGCCGCAAATGAGCATAAACTTAGCTTAAAAGTTTCCTCGCGCGCCCATTAAGTTTCGTCCTCTCCTTCGTACTCCTCCTCATCCTCGCAAAGTGGGTGGTTGGTACGGAAGAAGGAGGAAGAAGAAGATAGAGAGAGTTCGCCACGGAGAAGAAACCAGAAGACTTTCTCTCTACTTATTTTACTTTCCTCTTGCTCACTTTGTCGCACGGCCACGGCCAGCTCCCGTGCGCGCACATCTGTGTCTCACTGAGAAAAATACATGCCCCGCTTACACACGTTGGCGAGAACAAGGAGACACACACACGCACTCGTATAAGCAGGTTCTTTGCCCATTATAGCCACACAAATATCCATTACAAAAATATATACAGAGGATGACATAGAGAGAAAGAGAGCCCGTATGTACAACGAGCGCGGAGGAAAAACCGCTTTGAAAATTGTGTACACTCAAGCAGACGCAGTGTGTTGGAGGGTAGGTTTATCCAGGATCCCTTCCGATTGATTCGATAATGCAGAAAAAGAAATTGTAAAATTTCTCTCCAAAACTTCCATTCTCGTTCCACCAAGTTTCTCTTCTTTTCTATCCTTCGCCCTTCTCGCCGTCCTCGTCGTAACTTTGACATAATTTAAAGCTTGAGTTGTTAGATTTGCAGAGAGGAAAAATTGGAGGGGAAGAACTAGCATTGGCTGAGGAGCACGTTCCACTCATAATGCCGAAAATTTCCTCTGAGTTCCCTGGAGGTCGTATTTCCATAATAATAATTATTATTTCCTTCCCTCTCTTCCAGTGCACAGTCGAATAGGGCTAAGGGGATGGTAGTTCGATGCAAGAGTCGCACTTCTACATACTATGGGCACCAAACGAATTCGTACGTATGTGTTCATGTGTTGACACTGACATGGTTCTCTGATGGCATGATGCACGTTAGATAACCTCTCATGTGCATACTGCGTTTTTGTGCGTGCGAACTTGTATTTTCTTCCCCTTCAGAAGATCGGGCCAAAAAAGTAAGTGATAAAATGGTTAGTCATTGTTTTAATCAATTATATAACTTTGTCAGATTGGAACCACACGCATCACCAGCTTGCTTTCACCCACGGAGGCATTCCCGCGCTATTCCAGGGTGGATCGGTATAATTACTCACAGGCCAAGTTCCTTCACTTTTATAATCGTCTTTTTCTAGTTCCCAGTTTCAATTTTTTGTGCTGATCAACCCTTCTAAATAAAGTTTTGATAAAGGCGGTTTCGAAGAAATCTTCTTCGAGAACATATAAACACGCACACACTGCATAAATATAAGATGAAGGCTTCAGGATATTGTCATCGTTCTTGTCCTGTAGTCACGATCGAAAGTTATCTCATCCTTATGCATTAACCCCTTTCCCATAGGTACGAAACGAAGATCTTGTAATCAAGCGAATAGTTCCAAACTTGAGAGATCTTATGTGTGCTTATGTGCGCGGAGTATGCCGTTTTGCGGCTCTGCACAAGCTCCAAAAGTGCAAGTATATAATAGTGTCAATGCTAGCTCTGAGAGTTCATGGAAAACAAGTGTGTCTTGCGGCACAATTTCCTCCACCCTACCCCCTCCCTGCACCGGTAGGAGGGAAATTGCGATGTGACTCTTTGAAGAAACTGCACTAAAGCTCTATATCTTCACACAGGGTTCCCCCTTCACTGTACAAATGCTAACGATTTTCAGTATTACCATTGCATGAGCAACCTCCCACAGGCAGTCTCCTTACCCCAACACCGTTATTTTTTCTCCGGTAGGAATGACGAGGGTTTACAAGTAAGTGTAATTTAGTAAAATCTACACGTAAATGTGTTGCAGTTTCAACTCAGAAGCACGATTCTAGCGAGGTTACCAGTGTGTACTGTTACTATAATATAGGACCTAGAGGCCTGCGTGCACTCACAGATGTCTGGGTCGATAACGAACGAGTCAGGTGGATATTGTCTGCCAGGTCAGCAATACTTACCAATTTAAGTTAATGTACCTTGGGATAAGACTCCTACCACACGTACAAGTTATAATGATTCTGGGATAGTGGATTTGTTGGCAAACAGGGTTCGAATGTGCTAATAACTTTCCTTTTTAAAGTCTTGTTAAATACGTATCGACTCTGCATAAGTTTTCCTCCTCCTGGAGGCGGTAGTACTCTATACGTGCTTCAATTGTCTAGTTGCTCTGAGTATTTGAAGGCACTAGAGATCTTAGTCAGGCCCTCTTAGGTGCATAAATAGACAACATCCGACTCCAGCAGTTCCTGCCTCTCTCTATCACCCTCAGATTCACTCTTAGCGTAGGGAAAGAGGATGGGAAGGAAGGCAAACATTTACACTCTCCTCTCGCACTTGTTAATTTAATTTGAAAACTATTGTCCTCACTCATCCACACTTACCATTATCCTACCCGGGCAAATGGTGGATTAGTTACATGGACGAGTGCAAATGGATCTTTTCTTCGGGAGGGACAACCAACTCCGTCCTAGCAACGAACATAATAATTCAATTTCCCAACCAGTCCAACTTCTCCAACTCATCCATACCCCCCCCCCACCCACTTCCCCAATTTGAAGAATCCCCTGACCCACAACTAAAATGGCCGTAATTTGAGCCCTTCCTGGAAGAGTTAAGCCGCTTTTGGTACATACATCTGGAGTTACTATTTATTCAGCTTTCTACGGGAATTATCTGGAATAATTTAAAATCTGGGCCAATAGCACAATTTTCCAGACAACCAAGCTTTTGACAACGTGAGGAGAAATAGCAGAGGAAATGCGGAAATATGCAAGGCGGGGTCATTACTGAAGGTTCTTCAGAAGGAAGCGGAGGAGCTAGAAATGTTTCTATGGGTGGCTTCAGAGTGGCAGCTGGTCCAGGTTGTGACGGATGATGACGATGATAATACGTGCAGGGAAACTACAATGTGGTGCTCTGTGATAAGGAGAGGTGGGTACGGAGATCCTGGTCATCTACACAGCCCCAGCAGCTCAAAGTTATTCGGGCGGTTCAAGTTGTGGTGGACTTTAATAAATTAGACTTTAATGCCATTCATTATTATTGCAGAGTCAGTTGGCTCGCGGGGAGCCATATAAGGCATAACTGAAAGACTTGAAATGATCTGAGCTGTGATCGACATGGAATTATTGGTGCGAGAAGATGATTAAAGAAGAGGATGGGAGAGGGCGGCCGTAGGCACACAAGGCTTCCCTTCAGGCGTCCATTGATTCACCACTATACCAACGCACGGCCTCACGTTCAGTGATTACTCACACGTATACAGACAGACACACCCGACACGCAAATTACATCCAAACCCGTGGATATGAAGAGAACTCAAATGCTAGTCTATCATCATCATCGTCATGAACTATGCCAAATTTGTCTCCGCCAGGTATATGTTCTCTCCAGCACCTGACTATGCTACTGCCGTAAAGTATATTATAACTCGGCCAGTAACAACATAGGGATTTTATAAAAGAGAGCACGAGAGTGAGGGCAAAGACAATGGCTTTCCTGGCTGATGAAGCTTTATAACCTTTGTTATCTGACAACTCCACGCCTCGGGCAGTTTCCTACGAAGCAGTGGGAGGGGGGTCACTTACGTGCAGCTCCATTATGATTTCATGAGTTGGTTAAGCAAGTAAGTAAACCCACGACTTGTTGGGGGCATCGTAAAATATATAGTTATATAACAATACATATAATAAACCATCCTGGCTTGAATGCGTTTATAGAAGTTTATCCATATAGCCATCAATACCCCACGGCACTGCCCTATATTCCGTATTCCGTAGTACATATGACTATTTTTAATTTATTTCTCAGCCGAAATAGATGAGTTCTTTTAAGTTCCACGAGGATTTTCTCCCTATAGTCATTTCCGAGTTCTTTGTATCTTTGAGATGTGTGTGTGTGTGTGGGCTTCTCCCGTGTGCTTTTTACGACGACGCGTCACGTATACGATCACATGACTTCACCTTCTCCTCAAATTAAGCCCCATCTCATCTTCTCAGCCTCCTCCCGAATGATGAATATGTAATGTATGTATGTGCTACCTTGTTTTAGGAGACCATGGAGGTTCATTTAGTACCCTCCCGCTCTCTCCGCCTATCTTCCCTCCCGATTTGTAATAAACATCCACCTGCTGATTTCCTCGATCGTCAAAGCATTATTACGGAGTTTGTGGGAGCCAGGTTTGATGACAGTAGTGATATTATACACACTGCGCTGTGGGCGGGTGATATTATCACTGCGAAGCACTTAGCTCCGCGCAACTTGACAAGAAGGGGCGGGATAACTTCAATTTTTCATCAATGCAGCCATTCATCCTTATCTCCCCCCCTGTACGGGAAGGCACATTCCCAGCCTACAATAATCGTCGTAATGATCATAGTAATGATAAAGAAAAGTTTCTAACTCCGCTTTTACTACTGTTGCTATCCACGGAGTCGGTAAGATGATGAAGAGGGGAAAGGTTAATTGGTTTGGAAGAGGATTTTCCTCTTGTAGCATGCATTTTGGGCAGGACCAGAAATAGGCCCCATCCGCTGGAGAAAATAACTCCATTTAACCTCATTTGAATTTTACTCAAGTTTCACCGCCCGCCTCCATCGTGCAGCAGAATGGAACTTGATTGAAAGGGAAAATCAATGGAGAAGCATGGTAAAATAGCCGAGCGGTCTGTTACCTCGGCACACATAGAGCCTCGCGAAGAACTCTGTTCACTCCAACTCCCAGACTATTTAGAAGCACTTAGAGTTCCGGAAGCGGAGGGACTGGCCGGAAATTTTGAGTTGGTAGCCCATGCCGTGGAGTTAGGTGAGTGAACGATTGTTTCGCTCAATATATTCCCATCCTACGTTACTTTCCGAGGGATTTTCGAATTGAGGGAGTATCCTCTCGTGGTCTGATTCACTTGAGGATCATCCAGAGAGTTTATGGGAAGGCTCACTATGACTCTCACTCAGTGTGGGATGATGTGCCACAGTTAAGATGATGCGAGTATGACGGACTATATACTATATAACGAATATGAATTATATTGCCAGACTATCTTACATACAGTATATTCCCTTCACCTTTGCCTGGTTTTGTAACCCTGAGATAAATTCCAAGTCACCGCAGGGTAAAATGGTCAAACGGTATAGCTATTCCCTTGGGATGACAACGTCTACGTTCCACCCTGCATTCCCACTTAATGTTAACCAGCGGAACGGAAATCAGTAGTACTACTGACCGTACAGGAACTCAATGGCACTTTGTTGGTAGATATTTTGGGAGTGTGTACGTGGAGCTCACCTCATTTTAGGAATAAGATTCAGAAAGGGTCAGGATAGGGGAAAAGTTTGACGTGGCCACGAAGGAAACGATGATGACGGCAGGTGGTAAATGTGGAGGATTATTATAGCCCTACCGTGCGGGCGATTGCGTATGTGTGTGAGCGTCGTTTGACGAGGGATGAGAATTGGATATAGGCCCGTCGTCGTCGTCTTTGTTGTCATCGTCTCTTTTAAGATCAGGAAAACTTTAGCGTCCGACTTGAAAGTCACGTAGCAGGAGAATGACATGGGTACGCTCATTAGAGTGTCCTTCCCTCCACCTCTGTTGGGCGGAAGCCCATTCTGGCATAACGAGCTTTTTATGTGAGCACAGGAGTAGAATTGCCACAAAATCTGTACACGATGGACTGGCCCAGGGAGGGCCATTCGAATGAAGGGAGGGGGTACGATGCAAGGAAAGCACACCTTATTTCCGTTCCCACCCGTGTCCTCCCAGCCTTCATAACTCCGCTGTTCTCACAAGCATATGGTACCTTCTACTTTCTGCAGAGGAAGTGTTACATACCATTCGTATTGAAGTTGGGCCCAGATATACGAGTCCTTTCACCCGATTTTCAGTCGCCCTTTCCATCGGCTGAATGACTCAGAGCGTACGGAATTTCGGGGGCTCAACAAAGGATTTGGAGAAACCCTTTGAGTCAGTTTCATACTGACTAACCCAAAATTCAGCAATGGACGTACTTCATTCTTACAGGGGCTCAGGAGATGCTTGTAGTAGGACTTTGCATCGACGGATTTACAAGGGAATCCAACCCAACACTGGATCAGGGACCTCCTGTTCAATTAAGCAGTTGGCCCAGCTCGGAGAACCCACCGTTTTTTATCATCCCCCCACCAATCTGCCGTGTCATTTCTCCTGAGTTAGAAACATGCTCTCAGTGTCTCTTTCTGGACTTCGTCCTATATGTCTACCCAGATGGGCCCCAGAAAAGACATATTTGAATGGTAGTCATAAAAGAGGCTGTTTGATTTCCAGCGGCTCCAACGGCGAAGAGGACCGAGCTCATGCGCTAGCATAGCCGGGCGTATAAATAGGTATGACTCCCCCATTTGTCCCTTCACTACCATGAGAGACAGAAATGTTGCCAGAAATTGTGGCTACAATTTATGGTTACGACTTGGGATTTCATAATGAATTCCTTTGTGTGCACCCACACGCTGGCTGGGTAATTCCTTCATTTTTCCTCCCATGTAAGCAACCCCGACATTATTTCCCGACTTTAAGGAGGAAATGGGAGCCGGAGTAGGAGGGAGATCTACGAGGGAAGATACTGTCTCTGTTGTTGCTATTGTTGTTGTTGTGTGGATGATGAGGTTCGCGGTACTCCACCATTGTTGTCCCTCGTGTGTCTTGGTCGTGATGGGACAGGTTTCAAGAACAGAAGGGGAGAGGGGGGCACTGACGGCGGAATTGGGCATAAGGTGGGCGTGGAATTGACTTCCCGACATCAAACCGTGATGGAACTCCACAGTAGGACTGTATACTTTGAGCGGAAGAGAAAAGGGAGGGGAGACTACGTACATCCATACATAAACGGGAAGATGCAGAGGAGCACAAGACGTTTTTATGGTGGGTGTCAAAATATACTCCTTTCTCTTATGCTTTTATACCCGCCTTCCCTCGCCCTGCTACCCCATCCAACCGGTCACATTCTCTTCCTCTCCTGTTAGCTCTGATAAACCAGACTGGGAGCCAGATATCCCTACTTTGCAGTTGAGACGGAGGATTTCTTGAGCACTACCACACTGTCGTGACGGCATATACCCTCTCATCAGTGCCACCCAAGTAGGCACATGTCAAAAGCAGATGTGGTTTTACCGACTGAGGTAGCTATTTCGATATAGTAATTTTCTCTCCCTCTCGAGTACACTTTTTTCACCAAAAGCTAACCCTACTGCACGGTTGTATAGGCCTCAAGTACATGTGTACAAAGGAGGGTCCATGTAACATTTAAGTGGCGGTAGGAGTGATATGCATAGTTATGATGGCCTTGGCGGCAGTGCTGGTACATGAACAAAATGTTTATAAATTCTCCTGCCCTACACTATGAAACTGCTGTAGAAACTATAAGGGTCGCCGAACACTTGCCCCTCCTGCGTCCGGATGAAAATGACTTAAATTTCCCACTCCCTTTAATTTTAGCTGGGTCCCGGTGTATACTTTGGTTGGTTGTGAACTGAGGACAGCGCAGAGTGAGAGACAGAGAACAAGTCACACTGTGACATAAGAAAATTAACTCTCTCACTCTCTCTCTCTCTCGCCATTTTAACCTCTACTGCTGTCACATCAGCAGACGGAGAAGGTTGAGGAGGGCGCGCAGAGGAAGGAAAGAGGGAAATACGAAGTTGCTAATTAATTTTGCTGCATATACAGTGCTGCAATGCCCTTTTGAGTCCCCCTCCGCATACGTCAAATGTGCCATGAGTTGAAACTATTAAAAATAACTTATTCCACTTGACTGTGTGAGGGTGTCCGTAAGGGGCGGAATGTGGTGTAGCGAAAAATGCCATATAATTCCGTGCTATAGAGTACCACTGACGGAAAGTTCAATGGTGGTAGCGTTATATTTAAATTTTCCATGGTCTCCTCAACATCTTGTAATCGACCTCCTCCACGTCCTCTCATGTACGTGTAAGCACGGGGGAAGTAGAATTTCATTTCAAGAAATCCTACTTATTCGGGCTATGATGGATTCCAACCGGTATAATTCCGATGCATTCTGACTGAATTGATTGGGAGAATCCATGTGAATTGCCTTGGGGACGCGGTCAGAAATGAGAGAAATCTCGGAATGGTTTGGCACCCTGACAAGATTACTGTAAGCAAGGAGGAGTGGGAATGAAGATTGGGATGATGGAAGTAGTGAAAATGATGTTTTGTGGTTGCTTTGAACATGAAACAACGCCTGTATAGTTTGAGTTAGGTCGTCAGGCTTTGCTAAAGTATCTGATGGCAGGAGGAGATCAGTTCGTTGACCTCGATTTTCGTAGTAGGAATTATTTTTAGCAACTTTCTACTGTGCCTGCATACTATACTTTATTCTTGGGGGGGGGGCTGGAAATCAACATCTTTTGTGCTCTAGATCGATCGTCTACATGCAAGATCGAAACATGTTATGTATGGATACCTACAAGTACGCAGGCAAAAATATTCTCGCAACTCTGCTCTCCCCTCATATTACGTTAATTCGACTATTGTGGTCACAACAGTGGCCTCTGAACTCCACCAACTGGGAAATCGATAGCGATTCTCTTACCTTTGTGGAAACAACGGGAAATGTCTGACGCATTGAATTAACAAATATGACTACGACCAAGGGGTTCGTTGTAGGGAAGGCAATTGATCGAAATTTTCAGTCTCATTGCTCCGACTTGACTTGTCAGTTGGAGTAATTGAGGGTAAAGTTTGAAGTTCCGCCTGCTCTACTTCCCGAGTCAAGACAGACAGATGAATCAATTTACGCAAGTATTAATCTGGACTAGTTTGAAGAATGGGAGTATTTGTCGGATGAGAGTTCCATGCGGATACATGGCGGCGGCGGAGGAGGAGAACGATGAGGAGAGGGAGGAGGAGAGGAATCCTTCAAAAAAACATGACGGAGAGCGGAAGAGACGTGGAACGGTGTCTGGATTTTCCTAAACGAGATCTCATCTGTTTTCCCTCACCGTTACGAAGGTAATCAATTTTAATCCTGCAGAACAAATTTGTCTAGTCCCTAATGTCGGATCGGTAATGATTTTAATCCGTGGGGAAGTCTCTACGTGTGCATACGTGGGACACGTGCATGTGTGCAGTGACTATTAATCTCTCTCTCTCTCAGCACTTTTTAAAGGAGGAGTGCCATTGCAAACGGGAATCAAGGCGTGAACTTATACGATTCTGTGTGTTTGTGTGTGTGTATAATTACCAGTAATGTGTTGAACGATTGGAGGGAATGAACGCGCTGACTCCCTGCGTGCAACGTGGGTGTGGAATGTGAGCAATGCCTGAGCGATAAAATCAGGAATTATTGTTCCCGCGTCTGAAGGCGATGAGTCCTTTCAAGAGATTTTTAAACTTCCCCATCAAATATTTTAATGCGGCTACAAACAAAAGCGCCTACTGTTCGATGCTCTCCTTCGAACATCCCCCAGCGTTGGGAACGTTCAACTTAGCATAACGTACAGACGACGTGATTCGGGAGGAAATGGTGCTTGCACAAGGCTTCTCGTTCCCAAGGAGATTTCCACGAGACTGCTTCTCCGAATACCGAGGCCATTATCAGGGGGAAAAGAGGGGACTAGAGAGAGAAAGAGCGAGAGAGAGACGGAGGGAAGCAAGTGGAGTGAAATCTGGACTAGACTAGAGCGCAGTAGCAAGAGCTCGAGGTCTACATACTGCAAACACATGTACACACTAGGATGGGAACTCGTAAACAGCAACCGTACGCTGCACTATTACTACTACCACTACTGTTACTACGTCTACTACCATCACCACTACCACCATAGCCACCACTTTCGTCCTTGGATTCGGATGGAAATTCAAAGAATCAATTACAATTTGCACTATGGACTTGTCATCATGTTTTGCCTGAATCTGTCTGGGACTAACCTCCTGCCTTGTTGCCCCATCTCCACGGGAATCCAAGGTCCCTTCTACCCCATCACAACGTGCTGTCCTTGACTCTCGCTTACGCCCCCCCCCTCCCACTTCAAAGGTTTTGTTCCTCCGAAAAAGAACTAGAAACCCTTTGGATTTGCATTGCTCACAAAAGGATATCCCCTTATTGTACAGCGTCACGGCGGTGAGGGGAACTGCGCAACTCCAGTAAGTGAATCTAAACACAACGTTGCCATTGGGAAGAATAACGACTTAAACTGGAAGACAGGATTAGTTTTGAAAATTACCGCGGAGTCGTTATCAAAGCTGGAAAGGCGGATGACAACGAGGATGGCCGGGTCAACGGTAGCAGAGAATTGAAAAGTACTATTTAATTAGTGAACTATTAAAGTACTTGGCTCCTGTACACGTCTTTAAACTCAGCTGGCAAACTGGATCCTTCTCTTCAATAAATAAATTGAATTCCTCCTCAAATCTAACTTACGATATGTAGCTGGCGGGAGGTGCTGGGGCGGTGGTAACTGAAATTAGGTTCTGATTTTCAATTTTCCTAGCTCGGAAATCGTCCTATCATTTGAATTCTACTGATGATGTATAAAAAAGCATCCCAGCTTAAGAGGGAATGCAGAGTCACGGAGGGGAACGAGAGGAAATGAAAAATCTCACATCTTCTGCTCCATAAAGTACATACCTACGCACACCAACCCTTTCCGTTCCTCCAGCTTACGCATAATTACATGGATGAACATACATGTGCTTTTATCGAATGAGCAATGAATTTCTTTCGACACGTTATATTCACTCCCATCAAGTCCCTAGAGAAATCTCCTAGACCTGAGATTCTCGATTCAAAAGGGTCGTCCGGCGACTGATGCCCGCTACCATAGCCCCCACGGCCAATACTAGCTGTCCCATCTATATGTAATCATTTCATAAGATGATGACACGTAATAATATAATTTACTTCTCAATATATAAATTCAACTGAATCACTCGTCCACGAAAGTTTAAAGCAGGATGTTAGGAAAGTAGCCGAGAAACAGATTTGTGAGCTCTCAGTGGCCTTCTCCCTCTGGTTCCCACACTAATTATCCCATTGCATGATTTCCTCCCGTTTACCAATCGCTACAAATGGACTACTGTCAGAGCTTACACAGCTCCCGTTCACCAGAATATAATGAATATACGTACGTACATACATGTTTTCCGGCGAATGTGCTCCTACAGATTAACACCCTCCACTCTCCTTCAGACTACACATACTGATACACAAGCCACACAAACACAAACTCACTCACAGTTTGTATTCACTACCTGTCCGCCAGCTGTGGCAAGAGTTAATGTCAATCGATCAGGATTGCTCGAATATTACAGCCATAATAGGGAACATTTGTACTACATGGTGGGCCAACTGGAACAACTGTTATTGCTTTCTCTACGTCTGCTTCCCACATAGACGTGGAAAGCACCCGCCAAAACTCCCTTGATTCAACCAGGGCAGTGAGGAGTGTGTGTGTCGGCCACAGCGAGATTAAGACAAGCAAAGCAATAGTAGTGGGATGGTGGCCACTATTATTTGGCTAGCTTGAGTAAACAATACCTCTCCTGATCTTGTCTGCAAATTCAGAACCACTACGTACAAAAGGTAGGTGATTAGTATTTATGGTAATGACCATTTCCAGCAACATGCATATGCACCCAGTGTCGTCCAACAGTTTTCTATCCAAACTTGGGATGTGAGGGGTGGGTTTCATGGAGATGAAACCATGAGAATCTGTCATGCATGCAAATCCATCAGTTGCCGGTCCTGTGAAAGAATGGATCACTGAGGCAAGCACACGCATTGACGTACATTGCTTCCAAACATACACACACCCCAGCCGTTCTGTTGCACAGACCCAAGTGTTTACCGGCAAACTGGAAAATGGAAAATAAGAGAAAACAAGTTCGAATGGGCACTGGACGATCCGTCATAAATGCAAGGAAGAGAGAGCTAATCTAGTAATAGTAGTGGTAGAAGTTATAGTGGTAGGGGTACCAATAGCAGAACCCGTGGTAGCTGCATTCTCGATTCCATCGCCTATCGGTTGTGTGCGTTGGGCAGAAAAGAGCATATCAGAAGAAAAAAAGTTCAGGAAAGGGTCGGATGAAATATTGAGTGAAAAAGAATTTGCTCTAATAATGCTTTCACCACTCTCTCCTTCTCAGCTGTGAAAAGAATTTAATGATGCTCTGAGCAGGATTTTCAGCCTGTATGTGTCTCTATGAAGCAAAAAGAGGAGAGGGAAGAAGTAGACAAGGAGTTGCTGAAGGAGGAAGAGGAGAAGAGCGAGAAGAAGCTTTCCAGATTTCTCCGGGGGAATCTTTCTCTGTCGCCCATGGTTACCTCTGTGGTACGGCTCCCCAAGAGAGGGAAACCCCATCGGTATACATCTCTATGCCCTTCCCGACCCACATACATACCTTCAATCTCACAAACCGTCCACTCTGTGCACACACAGGCTCACCAGTCAACTTACTACTCATTCTTATGCTCTTCGGTAGATGACAGCAAAAGTGCAGTGATGTATTTGGTCTAAAAAGAGCATGGACAAAGTCGAACCACACGAGAGAATGATGACAACCATGGCGACAGTTATGGTCAGAGATTGAGGCTAATATTGTGAAATGGGTTGAGAATATTGAATGAGGGCGACGGAAAAAAGTGGACACGACAGGTCTGTATTTCCATGGGTGTGTGATGTCGAATGTTTTCTAGTACATAAAGGGTTGCTGGCAAATGACGAGGATACAGTAACCTCCTTCGTAGTCTGCATTACCGAGGCATTCATCTTCATTTTAATGGAGTTGGACCAGTCACTGCCTCCTTAAGTGAATTAGCAACATTGTGTGGGTCCCTATTCTCGGCACTACTGTCTCTTTCACTCTCTCACCCATCCCCGCCGCCTTCTACATCTTCTACTTTCTCCTGCTTATTCCTCTTCCCCTGCTCCTGCTCTGATTTTTCTATACGGCGGAAATAAAATAGCTATGGGCGAACCCACATCAGCAGAAATAGAAAGAGAATTTGCCTCCAAAATATATATGTTCTGTTTCCTGCAATTTCTTCCGTATGTGCTTGTGTGTGTGTATGTCTGAGAGAGAGAGAGGCAGTTTTTATTCACATGGAATTCATACGGTTGTGGGTAAATCGCCATGCTTGGTTGTGTAAAGTCGGGATCTTTCGACTCCTCCATAGCTGATCCTACTAGCTAGGCTTGTCCCTATAGAGGAGACGCGTGAGGGTGCCGAAGAAAGTGTACGTATATACTTACCCGCATGAGAGTGAACTACTAGCATCACCTGCCCCTCCATCCAAAGCTTTAGGTTTGCCGTTAAGGAAGACCGGACAAGCTAGTTACGACTTACTGCGTTAGTTTCTTTCCCATCTGTGGCTTTCACTCTGCGCAGGGTGGTATACCCTGTACCTATCCTGCATACTATTACATCTTTCCAACTCACTCGTTCTAGCTCGCCTGATAATGTTCCCGGTACGTCATCCCATACTTTCTCTCTTTCTCCTCACCTCGCTCTTTTCCTAGGTCTAGCTCACTTTTCCGCTTCCCGACATTTTAATGGGATGCAGTGCACCTGCGGAGCTTGAACTCATCAGGACCAAGTTCACTACTACTCTTCCGCCCTCCCGTCCGCCCGCTCTGTTTCGCCCCCGTTCACTTCATTCGGGTTGACTACATCCGTAGATATAGCCACCTTGTAGACTAGCCTCAGTCCCACATTTCACCTTCGATCTCATTACCATTCTCATCTCATAGAATCATACGGATTTCATTTAAGCTGGAATCCCTGAACATGAAATATGTATATATGGAAGGGGGCGACTCTTTACATATCATTTTTATGGCACACCGCATAGTTAGCTTTAGGATGCCAGCAGCAGTGTAGAAAAAATAGTTTATAAGTAAGCGCGGGTAATGCGCGGGAATAGCTCTAGTGAGAGGAGGAGAAGGAGGAGGAGTTGGGTCGGGAATAGTGGAAAAAGGTCGGGCATACGAACGGACTCGAATTTCTCCAACCCCCATTTCTGTTTTGCTTCGGTATGGAGGAGAATAGTGACAAATTCTGGCCATTTGAACAACAAGGATTCCGCATTCGAAGAAAAATTCATGATTGTTCACAGGATTTATTAGTTCCCCAGAGTCCTTGCTGTCTTTGGGAAAAGTAATGGGATGGCAGATAGCACTGAGAGGAATTATAAAATTTACCTACTCATGATCAACTGTTCCTATTTCTAGCTCCTCGTCAGAAAGACATGACTATGAATGGACGATTGCGGTGGGAGCGGGTGATGAAGACGACGCAACGTTGGTCTATAGTTGTAACTGGAATTGAAATCGTTTTCAAAAGTTATACCGAGACCTACACCGAAATCGACTACATTCGGTGTTGTGAATCGAAATCTGATTTCGGTGTCGGGCTTCCGTAGACAAATCAAAGATCCAGACCGGAGATCGACTGGGCTAGCTTCCAAACACGGCTGCCCACGTGTTTCTATTTAAAGTTATTTAGAATGTAAACCATTTCATCAATATCACAATATGTAACCAATATCTACAGTTTGTGCTCAATCCCTACCCATTGTTTCATTCATATTACGTCTGTCAGTACAATGAATCTTCTGCCAATATTTCATGTCCATCAGCGTGCAAATTCTTTCACCTCTCAACCGATAGAGACTATTTCTGACTGCTTGAGACCCACCACAAACTTCTAGGGAATAAAGGCATCTCTGACAAACTCAGCTAATTTTAGAAATCTGTTGGCACTATTCTGAGAATAGAATAATGATGAAAATCAGTATTTTTACCCTTGTGATATTCGGATTTTCCGATTTAAGTATAGCATAGTACACTAGAAGTGTTACTTCAGAATGTGGCAAAATATTATTCAAAACTTGGCGAGGTCGAGATGGTATGATTATAGATGTGAACGACAAGGATTTTGTAGGTCTCGATCTAAACGAAAAAAATCAAAGCCGACTTCAACATCTAGTTTGAAGGTGATGTATGAAAGCTTCTCATCTTTCCCATCAGGGATAAGAACGAGTGCCAGTGACGACCCCTAGGTTTGTCACGCAGGGCAGCAATATTTCATTGGTCCACGGAAGTTTACGGTTATGCGTCCATTTCTACCATATCCTGTTTACCCAAAGACCATTTCTCGAACGCCAGTTTACCGAACCTTTTTATCGACAGAAAGATTCTCGAAAGCAGGTTTCTCGAATGGGTCGCAGTTTACCGATAACATGTCTCTCGAACACGTCAGTTTCTCGAGAGCACGTTTCTCGAACGCCTCAGCTTCTCGAAAGCATGTTTCTCGAACGCGTCAGTTTCTCGAAAGCACGTTTCCCCAAAGCCTTCGCTGGCTGAATAATTTTACAGCTTTCCCAGCTTCATTCCAGGTCGGAAAGACACTAA
>WJFA01001751.1:0-19312 GCA_009870155.1 Pseudobourletiella spinata
ATGTTAATTTTCCCAAAACTGATTTCGGTGAAATTTCAAATTTGATTTTTTCCGAAACCAGGCTTTAGTTGGGCGAAAGGATCTAGAGTTAGTACATGCTAGGGGTTGGTAACATGCCCTATTAATCCCAGTTCAATCCCTAATGTACACAAGCTTACCCTCCTGTTAAGTATAGTCGACAATAGTAAGCTAATCAAAACACAGCGGAGACATTTCTATAAAATAAAATTCATTTAACGCTTAAAAATGCACATTCAAAATATAATTATTGTAGCAATAGTATTACGTAATAGTCAACGATTGGTATATAAAGTTGCACAAAATATGTAAGCCTTAATTTTCGTTAAAATCATTACACTTTGCATTGTAAAAACGCGTCCTTTCATCTACAGAAAAGATATACGATACAGAGGCACAGGTGGGTTTGATCAATGGAGTATACTGAGTTTCACAATTTGATCAGCGATACATATGTATATATAGGTAAGTATATTTATGTACATACTTGTACATACTAGAGTACATTATTATATTCCTATTTCACAACATTGATACATTTCGAATTCTTCCTAAAAATAACTTGCACTACCACGCTCTTCACGTAACTTCAGGCTGTGGTATAGAATGAACACTTCAGAAAGCAATTTTGATGCACCACGCATTTTACACGTTCTGAAATTATTGGCGCGGCGAAACTGACCGCGGATAACCTAGACAGGTTATTCGGTCCTTTCTCCTACACAAATGCGAACAGGAAAACAGATCTAACAAACAAAACAACGAACCATTTGCTTCAGGCTTACCAAAGCCTTCCTGTGCTAAATCGGAAGACAATTGATACTTTTGCCGATGCGCTGACTATATAAAATACAGTTGGGGTTTCGCTAGGGGAATGACCTGGACAGCAGAGCAATTCGGATTAGACATCGTTTTGTAGAGCTGCGCGAGTTCACCATAGCATACTGAATACCCAATTCCAGAGGCATGAGGGGAATCCCAACTAACGATCCCGAACCCCCACTGGAAGGAGGGAGATGCCACCAGTTACAACTGATACGGCAATAATAATACTAGCAAATCCAACTTCAACTGATATTAAACCAGCGAACGATTCTAATTCGAGATGGCGTGCTCCAAGATACGGACGGAAACAATTTCACGATTAATATTAACATTAAATTCTTGAAATGGGCGGTCATTTCGCTCTTGCTGTTCCTAATACAGTCACAGGTTTTACGACTAACAATAATAACAATAATCCCAGCTAATACGAAAGCCACTGGCAGTTGAAACGCATACAGAATAACCGGGATGAGAACACTGACGTTGATCCGTGTCTGAAAAGTCCTCCAGAATCCAGTGGACTTTACAAAGCGCATCAGAATCTATAATTGTACAACTTACAACCGTGAAGTTACAAAGAAATTTTCATACACTCTAAGCCACTACGAGCGCATCAAGAGGTACTCAAGTGGTTTTAGTTATCAGTGAAGCAACAACCATGCACCTTCCGGCTGAGATGTTAAAGGAAGTAAAAATTGTTTGATTTCTTCCAAAAAGCGCACAATGGGGACAAGTTCTAAATTTCGGGAGGGATTGGGGTCACTTAAGAGTCTTTTCGTCTCACAGAAAACTCCTAATGTATGCGTGCGAAACAGATTTGCGCTATAGGTGAACGATACTTCCGACGCTGCGCACGCACATAGTATAGGTATACATCAATTCGTGAGGTTAAATAATTTAAGTAGTATGTTTTTAAGATAACTGTTTGGCCTTCCTGCTCAATTACAGCGCACAGGTTCGGGAAACAGATTCTAAAACAGTAATGGCACCTAATTTTGGCAATAATCACAAGAATGGCCACAATACAATATAAATGTAGCTTTGATCTTCATCTACTTATCTATATATCGTATGAATAACGACCTTTGCCACATCTGTTCTTAATAGCTAGCTTGTTTGCATTTCACTTTAAATTGACGTTAGGCTTAAACCTTTGCAAAGAAGGTTCCTTCTTGTACTATATATATGTATAAATACATACATGTAGCGACTAACTTAGTAGTACTGTACAGCTTCCTTGTCGAGCTAATTTGTCAACAAGAACGGTTTGTAACTCTTATTTATATCATCTAGAATCATCATCTGCAACGAAAACAACCCATTACAAAAGGTCACGACAAAATGTCCGCTCATAAGTTACTGTCCAGACTCATAATGTGATGCCTCCACCATAGTTATCTGTACGCATACGCATACATCACTATACATGTACATATACATACAGACACCCTACGTTTTGAACTAATATTTCCTTCCCCTTCCGCTTACTAAATGCAGGCACACAGTACTGTATAAGCAATGTCTTTCAAGGAATTCGCCAGCTCGTGTACTCCGTGTAATCTATATATTTGATTTGATGTAATTTTCAGTCAATCGGTACAAAAAAGATTTATCTTTAAAGATGTACCACGTATTCTATTTGTGGCTTCATTTTCCTTTCAACATCATTGCCTCCTTTTTGACTTACACTAATATTCTGAATTTGCTCTGTACGTCTGTGATCAAGATTAAAACCATCTATTTCAGTCTCTTGAATGACATGATCATTACCACTCCCCATAGTTTCACATGATTCGTTCGTATGTACATTTAAATTGCAGTCGGAAGTTTTCCTACCTTGTAAATTCACATTGAGACACTGTGAATTAGATTGTGAACCCGTTTTCAAGTTACTGATTCCTACAGCTTTAACAGTAGAATCGGAAATATTATTTGATGCGGTTACTAAATTAACAGTCGTCGAGGAAGTAGTATCCTTTGAGAGTGCGCAAACTTCTTCGGGTATCCTCTCTATGTCATCAACCATCAGAGGAATCAGAGTCGACGTGTGTGTGAAGAATGCCATTTTCTCTCTGTTGTAGCAAAATAAACAAATATTTTAGCATTGCCATGTTACCACATAACAATTAGAAATAAACCATCGTAGCCAGGGTTCTAATATGATCTCCGCTTTAAGCTGCGTGGGTGGAAAGCGTACAGTCAAAACTTCAAGACAATATAACGGCATAAGTAAACCAGTTAACCAGTAGTGCACTCCACATAGATGGAACAAAGCTTACTTGAAAGATATGAGGTCGGGCTTTCCCCTAGGAGTGCGACTTTTGCGTAGTTTGTAAATTTCATGCGAAGTTTTCTTCAACAATTTGGCAACCTTCAAACTTTCTTTCCCTTGCGGCGACAGTGGGTCGACGGGGGGAACTTGCTGCAGCAAGTTTTGCAGTCTTTCGTCCTCCAAAAGACTGCTCATCTTCTCTGAATCCCCAGCAGCCTTGGCAGCCTCAAGCTGTTCTTTTAAAATCTTCAGGCGTCTAATTTCGTCCTGTAGTGAAAGTAGGCGACATTGCTGGGCCTAGAAACCAAACCGAGATCAGCATTCATTTCTTGTATCGTATCTGACGTGCCTCCGGGCGGTTTGAATATAAAGTGAAAATTGTTTCACTTATTCCGGAATCGGGCATTCCATAATGTCCTCGCAATATTTTACCTGTCGATCCAATTCCAAATCTATAGATGTCCTGATTGTAGCGACAGGAGGTTTTGACTTATGCTTTACGGGCTGCACTGTGGATGAAGACGTCGGGCTCATCTTTTTCCATCGAAGCGATCGACGCTCAAGAGAGCCCCTCTGGAATGCAGCACTCGCCGAAACTGTAGCTCCGAGCGCCCCACTTGAACTGCTGGAATACAAGGGCTTCCTGTAAATTGGCATCGAGCTGTCACTGTCGCTGCGGTTAAGCTGTAAAATAATTCAAATAACTTAGTATTTGTTGGGACTATTCTGCGCTGAGAAAAGACCGCATATTTGCCTCACAAACACTATTTGAGATGCCTGGAAACGGTTCGATTACTAATTCACCATCCCGTCCTCCACCTTTGGCCTGGGTCAACTGATTTTGCACATTTTCACCTCCTATATTTCCCTCGTTCTACCAAGCAAACCTAGCTTACAGTTAGCTTCCTACAGCACTTTCTCCATCGTGTCATACTACCTCATTTCGCATTCAATTTTATTGTACATGGTTAAAGTATTGCAAGAGCATATAATAAACAAAATCACTGAATACTAGCACCACGCATCTTTTACTGACGAGATCCGTAACGACTCCAGATGGCGACGAAAATCTCGGCTGGATGAATAATACCCTGACTAAAATAATTATTACCACGGATGCTCGACCTGAGTGCCGAATCAAACACAGTTCAAGTACATTCAACACTGAAATTACATAACACACGATCAATGATAGTACAACGTCGAACAAAATCGAATAGATTATTTAAATCATGAGCAGGTAATAATTAATGCTTAAGAAAAGAGAAGGAACTACTAAAACAGGTAGAAAAAAATTTAACTCACGCGGCAGATATATTCATTCTTATTAACAACGGCACTAGGTGAGAACGTCTGCGATCTCTTTATTACAATTCCCTTCGGCGTTGGTGAACGGGAGGATTTTGTCGGGAGGAACACACACTCGGTATTTGTTGACTTGTCCTCCATTTCAATGCCCCGAAGAATCTCATCTTCCACAGCTGATTCGTCAGCACATTCCAAGGCCTCTTCCATTACTTCTTTCTCGGTGGCCTCAGCAGCAGCACATTCGTCTTCATCTGATGAAGATTGCACTTCGTCTTGATCCTCATCCCCACTTTCTGCCAAGGCCTCGGGAGCACATCGCCATTCAGATGCTCGTTGATGCCACTTTTCAACATCGCTGTGAAGCGTATCTCCGTCTACAAGAGTTTCCCACGCAAATTAAGATTATCCGCCGCCTGCGAAAATTAAAGTGAAAAACTAGAAAACTGGCTCCTTACCATGATTTCTTGTCAAAGTTGAAGTCTGCGAGGAAATTATAGTGGATTCATCACTCGATTCTTCTTTAAGATTCGTGAGCCGTCCAGTTGTTGAGCAAGTAGCAATGCTAATGTCGCTCTCCTGCTTTACATGGGTGTGTGTTTCACAGGCGGACGACAGCTTGTCACTCGGATCTTTGGCTTCAAGAGCTTCAGCACAATTTTCCATTTGGAGAAAATGAAAGCTCAAAACGTTGTACCATCTGGTGGAAGAGGCGTCGGGCCTGAAGTCTGCCAAGCTGACTTGAGAACAGCCCTGTAGAGAAAAGGTTTCCATAAGTATTTCATCCACCACCCACTGTGCACGAATAAACGACAACCCCAAGGGGAAAAACGCTGAAAGAGAACTCACCAAACAGTGCTCGTAACCAGAGGGGGAAATTCCGTATACATTGATTTGTAAAGTCTTGCCGTTTAACTTGGCAAGTGGTACGCTAACCGGGAAGTCTTCTCCAAGGGTCATCTTATCACTTGGATCCAGCGGTTTCGTGCTACACTGACATGAAGCTCCAAGAACATTTGGTAGTAAGGCAGCTCGGATTGATCTGAGAAACATACCATATGTGATAAAATTATTATTATAGGAAGCAAAAACATCCACTCAGTTACTATAAAATCATATTTTATATTTTCCTATTTGAACTCACATTTTATAATTTTCCGGGATAAATAAGGCATTCAGGTTTCGCGCCCTTTCAATTCCTATAAACAAGGTAGAATCCGACATGGCATACCTGATAACAAAAAGATAAATGAGTTGGTCTGAGCATGTCAAGTTTCCACAAGGACAGTTTCTCATATGAAAATATTTTGAGTGAAAATTTACCTTAATTTAACTTGAATTTGGGCGGTATCAGCATTGAAATCACATAGAAACTCATTATCATTCTTCCGCGTATTAGAGGCTTCAAAGACGCCGCTGTCTCCCGCAACAGACTCGTCACTAACCGCTGCTGAAACTGATCTTGTGTTTGTTCCTGAGGAGGTCCCTTGCAGTCTTGATACTTCTTCTTGAGACTCTTCCACGGTGGAGTCCTCATTCGCAACGTACTCCGATATTGGCGACAATGGTGGAAGCGCTGAGTAAGATCCTGATTTTTCCGTCTGCAATCATAAATCAGTTTTAGCTCACGCTTGAGTTATGACCTCTTGTAAAGGTCCTACGAATCAGTGTAGCCTAGTTTAATACCCACTTCGTATTTGTCTTCTAAGATAAGCTCTGCAAGGACATCTTCAAGTTGGGGTTTCTCCATTGCCATTCGTTTCTGTTTTTCTAAGTAAGCTTGTTCGTACGACGGAGGGGGTCCTAACTCATAAGGAGATACCGGGGGGGATACGGAAGACAAAGAACTTCTCGGCGAAAGAGAGGGAAGCGATTGCACAGAATTTCCCAACTGCAGCTGCATGTTTCCCGAAGTAACTTGGTGAGTAGGCTCCCTTAGGGCTCCATCTGAATAAGGCCACTGAATGGATGCGGCAGCACTGGGATTGGCCACTGGTTGCTGGTCACATGCATCACATGAGGAAGACGAAAAATTGCCGTAATTCGAGGAAGAGCTCTGAAATTTGTTCAGAGGTTATATTAGCACCGTTGGACACGACAAGTGAAAAAGATACAAGCTGAAGCTTACAGACAAGAAAACACCATCTCACCTGGATTAAACGCTCTACACGCCTATGGAGGTCCGCCATGTTTATATTATCGGGCTGAGCTGACGGCGCGCCATAAATGTCGGTAAAGCTGAGGCTTGAAAGGGACCCCTGAAATATTTTAGTAAATACAAAACATGTAATCCAAACCGAACTCTGCAGCAACAAAACTAAAAGCAAAACTTTACTTGAAAAAAAGACAGTACTTACTTTACTAGAGGCTTGGCTCGAACTAAGGGATGCCAAGGAGGAGCTGGAAGACATGCTTAAAGTACTTGCGGAGAGAGACTTGAGTCTCCCCTCTAAGGCAGCCATACTATTTAAGGCATCCCGTAATTTATGGAGGAGGTTTTGCTTCTCTTCGTGAAGCCTTAGCCGGTCGGCAATGTTTTTCTTGGCCATCTCAGCTGCTTGACTGAGATCGCTTTCCAGTCTCTGAATCTCTACTTGTATGCTAGCCATTTCGTGAAGAGGCCTTGACTTTGGACAAATACTTCGTAGTTCTCGCAAAAGTTGCTCCTTCTCCTGGAAAAGAAGCAGTCGGTCCTTATCGGACTGCACTTCACCGGGTTCAACACTTTCTTCTAGTTCTGACAAACGTCGTTGAATGTGTTGAACTTCCTTCCGACTGGCATCATACTGAAGCCTTAGTCTGGCCATTTCTGCTAGTCTTGCACCCAAAGGCACCAGCTACAAATCGTGGGCAACAAACAAAGAATTGTATATTTTCCACCTTTGAAATTATCTCGATCGTATGCTACGCTTTACAGCTGGCGTAAAACCACTAAATACATGGTGACGTAATCCAGGAAAATCTCGTTATTTCGGCCCTCTCGGGACCGGGAATTTTTTAACGTATTAAAGAGTGGCCGTATTAAGGGGATAGCTTAACATGCATTGTAGCCACTACAGTGGAAAATTTGCACCGAATTAAAAAGTGACTGTATAAACGGGGTCGGATAAACGAGTATTGTAGATCAAACTGGTGTCCACTCAACCTGAAATCATGTTTCAATTCAACAATACAATGTATTTACCCATACCGTACCAGCGGACACGAAACAGTCAAAATTTCTAGAGCTTGAGCATACATTTTACTCACAAGTAAAAATAATTTGAAATAATCTTGCAGGGAAAATTTTCCATCTTCCTAAAGAATTATTATCAATTGCCGGTAGCGTCGCGTGATGATCATTCTCATTAAAAATCATTGATGAGGTACTTGACTGTTCTTTACTGTCGCCCACAATATTTCTCAACCTAATAACTTTGCCGAGGGGCGGAAATAGAATTTTCCATTTCCAAACTATGAAAAAAAGATTCCATTGAGCTGTACGATTACTAATCATAAAGCTCCCGCTCACCTCCCCAATAAGGTCCGTTTGGGAAGCAGTGCTGAACTTTTCCAAAGGAATGCTCAGAGTAGAAACGTCTGGAGAGCTCTCGGCGGTTTGTAGTCTGGTCAGATCTTCTTTGTGCCGCGCAAGGCTTTGCATTAACTCCGCTCGCTCTTTCTTCCCCGACAAGAGGGACCTCTGAATATTTCGCAACTCGTTCATAATTGCTTGAGCCTCTCCAACGGTGTAACAGCTACCACTAGACAGTTTTTGCTCCACTTGGGATAACGTTCTTAAACCCTGCTGCTTGATGGAAACCTCCTGCCGAATTTGCTCCAGCTCTTGGCGTAACCTCAGTACTCGCAGCTTTGCGAGGGATACGTCTTGCTTCAGAAGGTCGGGGTCATATCTACCGGAACTAGTGCTCGTCACTGCAAAGTCAAAAATGGCATACATTCAGCACACCTTGACAGCGAGGAAATTAATTTATATTTATGAATATATTTATAGATATAAATAACATACATGACGAAGTGGACGATGCTGCGTGAAGACCCGTTAAGGCTGCATTTAAATGCTGGTACTCATCTTCGGCTATGCCCAATCGCCTCGTTTTGACATCTAAGGTTTCTTTCTTAGCCTGCGTAAACAAGCCACGAAAATTACACTCTATGTAGTTCAGGATTCTATGAAACTACCATTACTATAGGTAAATTTATACAACTAACACACGGCGTAGTTAGATTGACATCGTTCATACAGAACCCCACGTTCTTACCTTGAGCTCTTCAGAGGCAGTGGAAAGGTAGTCTCGGAGCATAGCCTCCTGGTAAGCTCTCCAACTTAAGTGTGGATCTTCGATTTGAGTTCGCTCTGCTCCAAAATAGATTCCATATAGACTTTACGATTGCATTCCAAGAATTCAAGAGAGGATATTTACAACATTCTCGTTCAGTGCATTTGCTTCGTGTTCGAACAACAGCCGCACATGAACTCCCAGCTCTGCTTTTGCAGAGAGAGAGAGAGGGGGGGGGGGGCAGCAAAAGTATTTAAAACTGAATTATTATCAGTGCGCTGTGGTTAAGCCCAAAGGGAAGACTGACATGAACGCCAAGTTTTTTAGCTCCACGTTCACCAGCGTCTCCACACACATACTCACATCCCATTCAGGCAGGCATAATCAATACGCGCAGTGTCAACGTCTTCGTGACAATTAAATTCTTACGATTTATGTGGTCGATGTAATAAACTCCTATGAGTGGGTCGTAGGCTTGTTCCCATCCGATTGGAAGTTCATTTCCCACACAATCAGCGAACGTGGCCGGCTTCGTAAGTCTGCAAATAATAGCAATTTTCCTTAGTAAACTCGACAACTACAGAAACAACAACGACCTACGCACACTTGCAACCCTTTGAAAATTCATTGAAATATACATATATTTCAATGAGTGAGAACAACCTCTACTTAGTCATATAAATAAAGACACCATTCACATACATGCATCTCAATCTCGACCCGCTCCAATCACTATAGTTGTTTAGTTGCACTTGGGCGGTAATTAGCATTTCCAGCCTTTTGCATCAGGGATTAACACTGATAAGGTACGTGGACTTTACTTTATACTGAACTGGGAGATTGAGCAGCGATGAAAACATGAATCATCATATGCTCCGAGGTACTGGTCTCCTCAGTGTCTCATAAACGTACCTCTGTAATCATATATAGCACTCATCCCGAGCGGTCCCGAAAAACAAACGGCCCCCTCAAACACACGACGATCAAAAACCTCAGCCGACATGAAAAGCCTCCGCCGTAGTCATCACTAAATTATGCAGGCACAACAAAAATATTTTCCACGACTCAGCCTCTCCGTGTAGCCACGCAGCCCACACTGTACGCGAGGGAAGGTGTGTGTGTACGTATACATACGTACATACGGAGGACATGAATTAGCTCAAGAATTTGATTTTCCACCACTCACTCGAGATTGCAATTTGGAATTATAGCATGAGAGCTTTTAGAGAGCATTCCGTATGATGCGTACATGGATAGGCGCAAATAACATTCTCACACCGTAACATCACCTGAACCTGCTGGAACCCTCTTGAATGAACCATTTATTTCCACAAAGAATTTTTAGGCAAGCTCTCTACAAAGTGGGAAGAATTTTCACTACCTCATTTCATTTCCGAATTGAAGCTTATCTGGAAACTAACAACGGGTTCATGTACCTCATCTACATACACACCATTCTCGTTCCACTAGAACACTATCGCATCAACTATTCCAGGCTTCACACCCTAGCCTCATATTCTAATTCTGTGAACAATTAAATTAATGTAATATTAGTAACATGCAGTAAGATCTCAACTTAAGGATTATGGGTGCCACTGCGCTAGCCATGTAATATTGTCTCTGTGGAAACCATGAGGCCACAAGCGGACCTTTCATAATCTTCATTTAGGGAGAACATTAGAGTGAAAAACATTTTACAACTACAGAAACTCATCAAGAGGAATGAGATATGTACGGACGTCCTATAGTTTCTTGTTTAATCGGTCCCAGAAGTTCTCCACCCTACAAGTATCGGCGTTCTGTGTGACATCGCTGTGCACATCAAAATATTTCCCATCCTCATATAACGATGAGAAAATAAACCAGCAAGGTCGCTCATCGGATTTCTAAATCCACAACGCAAATGAGCCCCGGTTCAAGAGCTTTCGTTGCGGGTCCATCATTTAACTTCCACATTGAGGTCGGGCCTATTAAATGATTGCAGAACATCCGTCCGCAATAAATCATACCTGTTCTGTAATGTATCACCGGTTGAAGTGAACCGGCTTCATCTGGCAAAAGTTATTATTATGTAAAACCACGTATATTTAGTCTATATAGCTTCAACGGTCTCATAGTGTAGTGTAGTACCTCATCATCATATTTCAAACTCCGAATAATCTAACCCTTCCTCAACGAGGAATAAAAATTTATTAAAAGAATTTCTAATGTTCCACTATTTTTAGACGTTATGTTAGACGTTGCAATGTCATTTTTTAATGTCTGATTTCACGTTTCAGCATACAATCTAGCAGATTAATTTTAGGAGATGCAGCAGCGAGGAAAACATTTAGAGGGACGCGGAACTTCACCGTTCAAAATATTGGGAACAACTGACCGAAGCAAAAACTCCAGAGTCATACGCCGGCCCACTTCGTAAAAGTCAGCTCCGTTTCATCGAATTAATTTAACTGGAGCTACGGTGAACATGTAATTTGTACTCGGACCAAGGTTTCCTTCAAAGCAAAAGCAAACACTGTATTTGTTACTACTGATAATCGAGTCATTGTGGCAAGCAAAATTCGGCCGCTGCCCTCAGCAACAAAGAAAATTCTTTCTATATCTCCTGACTCACAAACGGCTTTGAAAAGGCCGGAAGGAACAGGAATATGACAGGGAAAAGTGTTAAAAATTCAATAAAAATTATTCACCGCAGAAAATTTTTCATATCGTCTAATTAATTTCGTACTACAGTTGAGAAGACTAGTGTCACATTCAGGATTAGGAGATCATTAGAAGATTTGTAATTGTCAGCGTGCGGCGTACATATTGGCTGGAGCGGAAGAATGTGAGGAATGCGTTAATGATAGGAAGGGGAGTAAGAGGTGGTGGAATGCCATTGCTTTTTTCATCATTTCCTTCTGGCAGTGTTCACTTTTATACCCCACATCCATAGCCTAGCTGTCTTATGCAGACATGAAGTGACACCACACACTAGGGCTCTCATATCCCGTACTATACTTGTACATGTTTGAATACGAAGGTAGGTGCAAAAAATATCAATATCTATAACTATATACTCCCGTGACACAGACATGCACACACACACACACACACACACACACATACCAACACATGTCCACGCGCGCACACTCACACACACACACACACGCACACATTCACACATACACTCGTGCACAGCACTACGTTCACAATTTCTAAACTACCACAGGAAAAATTTGAAGATTATAATTGCTGATTGGGAAAATTTAAAATTTACCTGTCCCTTGGATCGATCCAGGATGTTTGCTGACTATTGTGATCAATAAAATAAATTTTTCCGTCAAAATCCCGGGCCATATCCCATCCGGCAGGGAGAGGAATCTCTCCATTTCGTTTCTTGGGCATGATGCACTCCACACTTCGCCAACAAAATCCACACTAAGTTGGGCCTCTCGGTAAGCACAACACACTTAGTCTGACCGCCATGTTACATTCCTTTCTGGATATAATGTGCCTCCAGCCTATCTAACTTCACACCAAATCCTCTTTTACTGCTTTACAATGCACAAGTATACACTCCGTCAGGCGATATGCACTTCTGAGTTGTGTGTACGGCTGTGTATATATGTCCGCGTGAACGCCAGCAGTCTGTGTGTAGCAGTGGAGTAGTTTATGTGTGCCTGTGTGTTTGATCAGAAGCGAATGTGTCCTGAAGTCTTCTCCCTCTGCTTGGCAAGTCAGAAAAGCAGCACGAAGACTAAACTGTGAGTATATACTCGCCGTACGATGAGCGTGAATGTGAGCTTAGAGCGTTTGTAGTATCTCTCTGTGTGTGTGTGTGTGTGTGTGTGTGTGTGTGTGTGTGTATGTGTATGCGTGAATGAGTACTCTCTGCCTCTGTCTCGGGTGCTTGCTGCAACTTTGTAATCGGACAGGGAAATCCACATTCCACCATACCCTACCAAAATCCCCTGATTACTCGTATACACACAAACAACACATTGCTCATTAGCTCCAATTCTTCTTGCACTTGGCTGGGCGCTCTGTAGGCACGTACAGTCTGCCTTATGCACGACAGCTCGCATTCCACAGCTATACCCTCGTATTGAGTCGGACATCACGCAACAGTTTTTTTTTCATCCGCCAAGGAATGTACCCATCCAACAACACACGTTTGTATGCACGTATACTGATAGTGTCCCCCTAAACTATGCTATACAGACAGACATGTTCGCAAGAAATCATCGCACTCACACACACACATATGTACACAGGATAGGGTTGACAGGTGAGCTCTAAAAGTTGTGTGTATCAACATTGCATACACACATGCTGGTCGCAAAGGGATCTTTGACCCGTGGGCATACGAGCTCAAGGATTAGCTCGTGGGAGACTTTTAATGCATTATAACGTGACACCCCATTTTTCTTACTCATTCCTTTGCTTGCACAATCCTTTCTACCCTCCCTATCCTCCTGGACGATACGGCGGAGTTGCACTTCTCCCCACTGGTCATGCCGTACCGTGAGTGCGTGAATCGCCGTTGTTTTTTTTTATTCCCGCGCGTCCTTCCACGGGGCGTAGCTGGACGCAACTGGAACGCTGTGTTTTCCTGAATCTGAGAGTTGCACGGGATAATTTGGGATGCTCCGTGTTTTTGTATGAAACATTTATGAAATCCTTTCCCGTCTCCTCCGCATCCTCGCCCGCGCTGTGTTTGCATTAAAAATTTGAGTGCTTCTTCACACCTTGGTATCCGGCGCACACCGCATAGGGCCGACTAGTTTTTGGAGAGTTATTCAATATGAGATAACGTCAATGTGGTAAATCTAATTTAATAGACTGGTAATTTTTTAGTTTAAAAACCTTGAGGAGGATGTTTAAGAATAAGAAGATGCCACCATAGAACCGAAAGAATGGCTGATATTTTCTCGTTTTATTTAGCATTCTGTAATGAATTTCACAGTAATTTCAGTGACGAGGTCCTTGGCGCGCCTGACTGGGAGACTGCCCGCCGTCGCGCTGGGTGACGAGAGAATATGTACTACTGAGCAAAGGAATTCCGAAGAGCTGGCAAGGTATTTTTTCTGTGCCACCGTTCCGCCTGTAGTCTAACGTACAACCGCTTCATGCGAGATTGCCCCATCGTTTATTATATGCTACAGCCAACGCAATGCATAATGTGGACAAAGTTGTTCCGTACGGACGCAATGACGAGTGAGCGTGTGCATGTGTGTGTGTGTGTGTGTGTGGTGTCGTAGGCTAATACATAACAATTATAGAAAGCCAAATACGTGGTAGAAGACGCATAGAGACGCAGCACGCAACTATAATGTCAAAGTATACGAAGTGCTTGTGGCGAGCTGGCAGACAGCTTGCTTCGAAGTATTTCAACTGCACAGATGAAATTCCTCGGCTGTAGTACGGATCGAGTTGGGCGTGAAACACAGATTTTCCCTCCACCTATGCACTCATCCTCGTCTCTTCCTGCAGTTTTATTTACAAATTACGTATGCCTAATAAAATTTGCGTCAATGTCGCTCTCTCGCGCCAGCCCTGTGCTTCAACCAGCTTCGCCTTCCAACCCTCCCCTCCACCTGCATGCATACCCCTTTGAGTACGAAGTGAGTTGTGTGAGAAAACAGATGGACTCGGCGGCGGTCCGTGGTAGCTTCATGTTCCTCGAGTATATACTTTTATTGAGGCGCACAGGGAATTTTCTGTTTTACTCTCTCTCTCTCTCTCTCTCTCTCTCTCTCTCTGTCTCTGCCTCTCCCTTCGCTGTTCCACAGTGGAGCCTTCAGGGATAAGCATCACTCATTTTTACAGCTGAATAAAAATAATCTGAGTCCAACTGGTATTTTTCAATGGAATGTGCGTACTTCAACTCTCATACCGGTATGGTTCGTGCTATTTTATTATTACTATTACTATTATTATTATGAGTCCAAAGAATGGCATTTTTTAGCGGAGACTCCCGTGTTTTATGGGCGGCGTCCGTCTGCTTACTCACTATAATAACGTTCACTGTAACTCCGGCAACGTAACATAGCCCAATGCGCCAAAATAGCATGAGGTGATGATGAGAAGCATTGATGACTACGTTTATTCTACTCTTGGCCTTGCTGATGTTAATGTTGATAATAGAAGCTGTGGACTTGACTTGATGAAGTTGACACTTCGTGACATTCCTTTTGCTGGAGCAGGAACGTTGCGCAGTTATAAAAATGCGCTCGTTTGCACCAAGCAGGAACTCCGCTGCGCGTCTACTGATGTAATTTGTAAAGTACTGGGAGCCTCCATTTATCTACTGCGCTTGCTGGAATTCAAGGCAAAGATATATGTATATTCGGAATGATGACTGATTGTACTGCTTAAGTCATCAAGTTGATGACCTTCTATTTTTCTTTTGGCTTAATTTTTTTTTACTCAAACCTCATATCACTCCCAACATTGACTTCGCCAGCTACTGTCTACACTCTATTGGAGGATTATTGGTCCCCTACAAGTGATGAGATTAAAGGTTCAAATTTACCGTGGGCAACCATAGAATGTTGTTTTTAAGACGTAGGTATATCCTGATCTTACTATGCGTCGAGCAACAACCATGAAAATGGGACACCCCCGCCACTCTTCTAGATCTGATGGGCGGGAAAATAGACAAGGAGAATTCAACAAACAATAAAATAAATCATTCAGTTCGCCAACACAATAATAACTTTCCTGCCTGGATGTCCGGGATTTTATCTTACAGATTTTGCAACGACTGATCAAGAGAGCCTTCCTTGATATTTTTAATTCCACATCTTTCATACTCATTTACAGCGTGCATATCCAACCCGATATGACGCTCCCGAATAGTAAGATAACAAGAATTGAAGCGAACGGTGGTGGAAGTGAATCACCCTTTGGGGCGTGCACATACATGGTTTTAATCAGTGGATTGAGGGGGTTCAAAAAAGTTCATGATTGACAAGCAAGTGTAAGGGAAGGGTTTTACATGCTATGGCTTGATCTTTCAATATTTTATTTAAAACAAACTAAAAATGATTTTCCATCCCTTTCTTTTCGAGTATGGCAGCAAGGTAAGGTTATTAGGGAATAGGGCACGGGGGTGAGGGTACCCTATTATCATACCAGAGCGTTTGTTAAAATTAGCAAGTTATGCATGAGGCCCTTGTTGTGGCTGAATCCTGCGTAGTCGGTTTTGCTCGCTTCACCCGAAATGAGCCATGGCTCATTGTCAGTGAGAAAAGTGGTTGGACTGGAGACTTTGTGTATTTCCTTTTGACTGTTACACAAGTGTAGCACCTACTTTTGCCATCAGACTATGATGTCCGGGTATACAAAAGCCACATGAGCCACGAGCATGGAAGATAAAATCTCGTAGTGGCAAGTTGTATTAGCACACTGATAGTGACTTGGAATGAGGTAAACGATGAGAAGGCAAATAGGTTGTTATTATGTGAGGGAAAATTGTGTTTATTTTCATTGGAATGCCGAGTTGTCATAGAAATAGAATATACGCTCATAGTCTACATCATTAGTAATCGAGAAATTTTATTGCGCCTCTGATTGGAATTAGACGAGCAAGGGAGATATTATGAGGACGCAATATTATTATATGTCACAGATCCAAACGCTCATTGCATGCCCACTTTGCACACGATGGAGTCGCGGCTAATTCATGATTTTCCATGTATCTCTGACTCAGCTCATGGAATGGATGAGGAGCTCCGTAATGAAGGGCTCCACATAACATGAGTGGATGAGATCTTCAGGGTCTCGTCTCAACCTGTTGAAAACTAAAGGGAGGAAAATTCCATTTTTCTGCGAGCGCTGCTAGTTAGACTCTAATTTCAGCTGTGACGAATTGCGATTGGGATACGAAGCCTGTATCCACTGCAAACAGCTTATCCGCATCAACAAGCAACTTTACAGTGGTGCTCTCAATTTGGCAATATAATTCTATCCCATTCCCGATTGTCATGGATTGAAAACTAATGAAGCATTCTTAATCACAAGGTTAAGTATGGATTAGGTAACTTGACGTGCACAGAGGTACGAGGAGTGAGCATTGACTACCATTTAGACGGATCGGCATGTGGATTCATCCTCATGGTTGGCCACACTCTTCTGCCTCCAGACTATAATGTGTGCATGCGTCCTATTTTCCATGGCTCAACTGAAAAATACTTTTACATACTCCGTCCGTATTTATACATGTATGTACATACATATATACATATACATGTGTATGTGTACAAACACGAATATAGATTATAGATATATATGTCTGCATGTATATGCGTGCTCATTTTTCCAGGAAACAGACAGCTTCGTCTATAAGTGAATTATATTCTTACTTCCGTTCCCATCTTTTATTATTAAACCACCGTGCTGCCGCGACGTGGTACAGCGACAGCCAGAAGAGGCTTTTGCAACAACTGAAAATTCAAGAAATTCCTGTGGCGGATCCGGGGCCCTACTATTATTATTTTGTGCGACAAAAAAGTAAAAAGAAACGCAGCCTTCGGTTGAGTCCGGGATGGTCATCAGCATGTAATGTTCGAGTCCACGTTACAAAGGCAATAGAAATTCAACTGGTAGGAGCCTACTAGCGACTACTACTTACTACTTAGGCGACTTTGTGAGTGCAACAGTGAGCACGGTTTGGAACGGTTGAATAATTTAGTATAAGCATGCGTTTATCCACAACTCTATTAGCTCCCTTGTTCCATGTTCACTGGGTTCATCACTGATGTTCCCTTATGAGGGGGATTCCATTCGATGAGTCTTTTTCTTAGCATTGGGAGCATTTTTTACATGTCTCGCACAACATCATGGCAGTAAATTTGCTCACTCGCTGTATTTCGTAACTATTGATCCCCTACCTTCCTGCCGTAAACATAATAGCTAAAGGGAAGTACGTACTCAAGAGCTATGCCATATGACATGGACACTGTGAATGTGACAGGGCACACACGCACATTATATTCTCTTGTTAGAATTCCAGGAGGTCAAACTAATTCATTTTCCATCTCCATTTGCAAGTCAAGTTAGGGAGACGGCGAGGGGCTTGTTTTTCGGGAATAATGCTGTTGAGCAAATGGGGTTATATGGGTCGGATTTCTATGATTACTTTAGTACAATTACTGCATAAATTATATTCCAGTGAACTAAGTGAGAACTGTTGATAATTGCTTCAAAAAACTACAAGCATTTTTTCCCTCAACTTTTGATTTTCAGAGGTATAGATAAGGGTCTGGGAAAAAGTTGAAAAATGTATCCATGCATTCACCAGGATAACAGGAAACCAGCTTCAAACTCCATTGCCTATGAAAGAATCCCACCTTGGTGCATTCAACTTATCACCTGTCAAGTTGGATTGATTCCATAATGACCATAGAAGCTTCCCTCATGGGCTTCGTACCATTTCCAGCTTGCACATGTGCAATCAACCAAAGCCTGAGTGAGTGTATCGACAACCCTGTTCATATTTCTTTGCAGCATCTCTGTGGCAACATAATTTTTCGATGCTGCGCGCCCTTGCTCCATCAAACGACAATACTTGATGGGAGCAAGTAAATAAATACCAAGTGACGGGAAGAGACCTTAAAGAGAAATGAAATTTCATTGGGCGGTAAAGCAGAAATTGAATGCTGGCCACTTAGTAAAATGTAGGATGTATCATTTGATTTATTGCCAATTTAGGCGTGTTACCGTGCGCAATAAACTCTGTGGTGATAATTATTTATAACGTGAAATCGAGTACGCATGGCTCTGAACGCCATCTAGGCAGGTTTACTCTCTGTAATTATTTTCAAATTTGTATTTCTCGCTGTTATCCATCCAGTACAATACAAGTGGAAAGTAATGGAAAAATTGAAACATTTTATTCTGAAAATCATCAGAGCTTTTGCATCTAGTTACCTCGCTTAGTATCAGTTGAGAGCCGTACATCCCTCTCGGTTCCTCAAACTGGGATCCTAGGACTTTGATTAATGTTTTGAGCCTAGGCTTATCGACCGTTGAATTCTCATTGTGCTTCCTGCGACGAGCCTGTTCGCTTTTACGTGACTTGTTGTCCAGTACAATATCACACCGTATGGTCAGCGTGGGCTATTAGATGAGCGCATATGTGCACGAAAAGGCAGAATGAGTTGGGACATTTATGTCGATGTATGTATAATTCGTAAATAATATCTCTGACAATTAACCGTAGTTCACTGCACTCACTGTAATATCCATTACGCTGGTTCTCACTGTCCTGTAGTGACTGGTCGAAGTTACCTGTTATATTACACTGCATAAATACATGTGTATGTAGAACCAGTTGACTCATTTCATAAAATTTATAAACTGCTTTTTGTCCGCGGATGGCCTGGATTCACGCACACGGAAAGGAGCTTCCTCTCGATTGTTGAATCCGGAGGACTTATCAAACCATTTCCAATTTCCCTTTATTTCGGCACGACGAGACTTGTGATGAATGATCTCTGTGATGCTTCTAAATGCTAGCCATCACCATATTAACTGAAATACTTACTGTTTTACGTAATAATCTGCGAACCAGATGACTTTTAACGCAATTCACAAGTAACTGACGTATTGGCCACATGTTGATTTA
>WJFA01001752.1:0-19310 GCA_009870155.1 Pseudobourletiella spinata
TGTAACTTATGAGCATTTTGTTTGAAAAATTATCGTTAAATGGACATTTTTTTAACTTCACAACTTACTGGCACAGATGTACACATTTCAAGTTACTTTCTTAAAATTCTAATTTTTTATTTAAAAAAACTGAAATAAAAATATCTAAATGTTAAAATAATTTGCAAGCCACTGGTTTAAGAATCAACCGTTTAGAACTGAAAAAATTTACGGGATTCGGAAGTTACAAAGTTCAGTTTTTAGTTTATGATTGACCCCTGATAGTTCACATTAGTTTGAATCCCAGAATTTAGCTGTAGAAGAAATTTGTAAATACGTTTATAAAAAATTAAACAATCCTATCCATCTATAAATTAGAATTGCATGTAGATTGATAAATTTTGTGGTGAAAGAATGGTAAACTTAAGTTTCTATCTTCACTAGAGTAATGTACCCGATTAACATCAAGGTAATAAAACGCAATTTTATTTGCAGTCATGTTATAAAGTTTATGGTTAATGGATCTTATGCAATTCATGTCTAACCTCTCAGTATTTTCATCCTCAAGTACAACTTTGTAGCTATTAGTAGAGCATCGTCGTAAACTTGCACTAGGAATGCCTTTGCATTTCAGTTCATTAGATCCATCAAAGTATTTCAAGGCGTACTGCTTTGACTTGAGAAAAACTTCCTCCGCAATATCTATGGATTCAATTTTCCACTTCCCTGAAACTCCTGCATTAAGATTTACAAGCTCCTTATTCTTTGCAAGCAGATCGAAATCACTAGAAACTTGAAAAATCAACAAAGTCCTTGTGACTTATAATGTCTTCCACAAAATATTTCTCAGGATCTTGCACATAGCAGACTCCAGAATCAGTGTTCACGTATGCCATGCTACAACGTTCACCAAATACTTTCTTTAGCTGTTGATAATAACCTTCGTAAAATATCTGTTTTGCATACTCCAAAACCTTGAATCCACTTTTAACAATTTGAACTTCCAGAAGTTTCTTAGGTTTTAGTAAAATCAAGCTCAAGTTTGCCTTTACGGGCACAAAGTCTAATTCTGTGGCAACTTAAAAGCTCAATCGCCTTTTCCCTGCTTCTGCAAAGCTGAACCTCAACAAGATTCTTGTTAGACATGAGCGACCTACCATAAATGCTGTTACTCAATAACTTGATAAAATCTTTTCCAAGTTTCCAATTTTCTCAATTCAATTTTTCCTCAATATATTTTTTACTATATTAATTCTCCAAAAACTTGAATCCACAATGAATTTTCTTGAGTTTCATTCCCATTCTCAAGTAATACCTCAAGGTAGTGTAATGAATGAAATAACTTTCTGATTCTAATGAACAGTCGAGCAAAAGTTTTTCTTGAGTTGTAAACAATTTGCCTACTGGACCTAATTTTTCCACAAAACGTTTCTGCGCATCGGAAAGCTCTTCAATTCTTATAGCTTTTCTCATTGGTGCTAAAGGAAGATCTGATATAATGTCATGTAAATGGTGAGGATACTCCAAATCAACTTTAAGTATGTAACCAACATCAACCCGTACCTCATCCCTTTCCGATCTATAATTTCCAGTATTGAAACTGGTACCCGTTACTACTTGCTCATTGTAAACTTCCCTAGCATAGCGTGTGAATACAAAGAGACTGTCGAAATACGCAATGTGAGTACGGAGTTGAGTTGGATCGTACCCAGAGGGCCATATCTCATTGTTTGCCTTCATAATCTGTTTTTTCAAAAAGCATGTACACCTTTGTATTCCATCTTTGACCATTTGTAGCATTTCTGGGTCCCTTATATAGTCTACAACAGCTCCTGTTTTGTACTAAAAACTTTGCCAGACATAAGAGCTAGTGGTTACCATGTAGGCTGGGTCTAGCTCATAAACCTTTATGCCATTGTTCCTAAAGTTTTCAAACACGAAAGCCAAAAGCAAAGTATCAAGCATTGTATACAGCCGTGTGTACTGCGTAAAATCTTGAATGTATAGACTTAAAAAAATATGTATTACGTATTTAAAAATCTCGTATACTCCATTCCAATCTAATATTTCTGTTCCTTCCAAGTCATTGTTAAAACAAGTTACGACCAGGGATCGGTATACCCGTCTGTAAGACCTCTTACCCTGTAAGATATGTGTAAGGAAAATCTAATGTTCGGAGTAAATTCTTCACGTTATCTTGAGTACATTCAACACCTGGAACCACATACTGGAACCCTTCTTACACAAGTGATAATGTGTGACTTCCTTCTTTTTCTAGGTTTGTAACTGGTGTTGCCAGGCATTAAGAAATTTGAGAATTTTTTTGAAGAATTTTTTATAGCCGATCCGAACTAGTGGATCGGCGCACTAGCGATCTATTAGCGTGAGATTGTTGTCGATGAGAGACGCTTGTGTGGAAGTGGTGTGCCCGGTAGCAACGCATTTAACGGTATGATATCCCCAGAAACCAAACTACTCTAAGCTGACACCCCACGGTTAAGTAGGGGACCATCTGATGAGCAACCAGCTGATTCCCTTCACACTTACACACACGTGATGCTTTAAGTAGAGCATACAGGGGAAGAATAGAGAGGCGAGGATGCCGTGTAACCTGCTGCATCTCTCGCCATAACGATATACGGCCTCCTCGTTTCTTCCACAGGACAGGAATGAGGCAGGCACGCACGAATATGGTGGTTTACGGGGCTTTACCATTGCCTGCTGCGCTATGGCTTTGAGATAAATATAATGAAAAACAAATTTCATTAAAATTTATTCCATCAAAATGTCACACACATGCACACCTACCACTACATATTCATATTTATACACTAACCTATGTGGGAAAGGGGTATTTAAAATTGAAAGGCAACGATTATTTCGTCAACCACTTGCGTTAGGAGTAAGGGGAAGAGAAAACACTAATCCTCTTCACCCTCTTCCTCATTCCTTTCTTACCTCTTCTAAGATGGACAGTCAGCGTTTGGATAGCTCTGCCGCCTTGAGATTCTCGAGTTGAGTTGACATACCGTCTTGGTCAATAGTGCCGCACTAGGTGCCTGTTGACTACTCTTAATCTAACCTAGCTTACTCCAGTACTGCTGTACTCCCACAGCAGTATTTCCTGCCTCCTAAACTTTGTAGAGCGGTAGTCTAATCTCCCTTCTACTACAGATATCCACCAGCGGGTCCCTTACAGTAGATTCTCTCGGTAAACCATTGCCATCTCTTGAAACCTAGGTTGACTATATGTAAATTTGTGTAATTAAGGGTGTCAAACTAGAGTTTCTCTGGGTGGTTCTTTCTACGTAGCTTCACGATATAAATATTAGGTATAAAATTTTTATGCAACTAGTAATTTAGAATTAAAATACAATAACAATCTTTAATCTTATCGACATTTGAACACTTCTTTTTTGTTTGATGCTGAAACCACACATGCACCTCAAAGTAGAAGTGGATTGGAGGGAGCCTTAAATCTTGTAGCCAACTATTGTGAATTTAATGATCAAGGACAACTCTTCCAAAATAATTAACTTTTCCTATCGACCTCCTCGTGATAGCGGGTTAAGCCGTTCTTTGTAACGTTGTTGACATGTCTAGACATGTCAATTTATTTCTGACTTGCTGTCTTTAACTTTTACATTCAACCAAAATAGAATGTTTGGCCTGAGATCTAGTACAGCTCACTGCCTTTCATAAAATTAAACTTTTAAGTTAGTTATTATTTGTACTTTGCCAACACATTCCTTCAAAATTTGCTCTTTAACAATTTTTTGGAAAGCTCTGTAGCTTTTGGTGGGATACAAAAATTACTAATACCTTGTTATTTGATTCAAGAAAGTTCTAACTCCACCTTATCGCACGTTATCACCAAAAAGTCTTTTTGACTGGGTTCATTGAAGAGTGAAGATCAAGAAGAGTGGCTTTATTACGAAACAGTCACTTTAGTGGATTTGCCGTCGAAGGTAAAAACTTAAACGTTCAACTAGCAGCTGTGTGGATGCCACTCTAAGATTAGGGCCTTTCCTCGGTCACCGACTATAAAATCTGATGGTTTTATTGACTCGAACCTCAAAGGACTGAGTGCTTATAGAGATTCCTCTAGTATTTGTTGACATCATGTTGATGATACTACAACGAACGATTTACTGATTTTATTAATGGTATGAAGTAAGTTGTGCCAAGGTGCCATGTTTCAAGAATCTTCACAACTGTTAAAATACGCCGGAGGGGTAGAAGAAAATTTTTAAGTATAAAATGGAACAAAACGAATTTCTGCGGTAGATTTCTCATTGTTGCTATTATTATTCATCGACAGAACTCATTGCCTTCAATGCTCTCACCGAGCGTGGAACGGATTTACAGGGTGTCCCAAAATGATGTATTTGATTTGTTTCGGAAATAAAACCCAAACCATTCAAGCTAGGAGCACAAACGATTACTCAAATTAAAGCTGAGTCTTTGGGATTACATTTCCATAAATATATCCAAATCGTCAGGCTAGTTTATAAAAAGGAACCGAAATACGATTTTTGGGGTTGTTGTAATATGGGCTTAACTGGCAGCTTCGAATCCATGCACAGGCCAAACGGTGTGATACACGGCCAGCAAGATGGTCTTTTTCCAGACCTAAAGATAAGGGTAATTCATACGTAGGGTCGAAAGGTCATGCTGTAATTTTCTGAAGGTCGGGTCATCGGAGGTCACATACACAGATGACTGGTGCAGCATAGCTGCATAGCAAGCATAGCTGAAGTCCAAACTTTTAGCTATGTGTCAAACCGTTTGGCCTGTGCATGGATTTGAAGCTGCCATTTAAGCCCTTGTTAAAATAACCCCAAAAATCATTTTTCAGTTCCTTTTTCTAAACTAGTCTGACGATTTGGGTATATTTTTGGAAGTGTAATCCCAAAGACTCAACTTTAATTTGAGTCATCGTTTATGCTCCTAGCTTGAATTGTTTGGATTTTATTCCCGAAACAAATCGAATACATCATTTTGGAACACCCTGTATACAAAGGAATCTTAGATTTCTTAGCTTAAGTCTTTTTTCCAGTCCGTGTAGTGATCTTGACAGAGAACGGAATTTAAAAATGTGTAATATCATTCAGGTCATGCTTCTTCTTGCAATCACGACCTATATTACCAGCCTCTTTAGTCTAGATCCCCTACCTCCCCTAATCTAACTATTCATTAATACATACGAAATCTCCCCTTATCTGTTTATTCGATAATACATTCGCATATTTCTACATTGAAAAATTTACAAGTTTTAAATGTCGAACTACAAAAGTAGTCATAGAAGCGATATAGCCTTTTTGTGGCTATTACTGACACGCAATTGTTCAGCCTAATGGTTGAAACAGTCATGATGATGAAGAAGTGTTTTTAACGTGCGGGCTGCGCCTATTCCATGGTTGCGGAATTCCGTTCTTACTGTTTGCAGAATCATCCAAATAAATTGGCACGCGTTTGTTAGAACTCGTGGGTAGCACAAGTCCTTGCAACGATTGAATGTAAGCGGGTAGGTGACCGAATAAAGTAATGATGAAATTGCCGTACCCTGCATAACATGTGGGCAAACGCAAGCAAGGTATAGCTACTTATTTTGCTAGGTTCTTCGATCTCGATCCCCTCCTAATTCAACTATTAGGTACATAGTTGCAAAGAATTTTGGCTCACCACACAAAATGTTTTAAAATTCATTTGACGTTTTTGCGATTCGAACTTGAAAGTAAACATAGTAACAACCCACGTCACCACAACGCATCACGATAACCATAACCAAGCATGCGTTTGTTAGAACCCGCAGGTCGGACGTCGCAACGGTGGAGCCTAAAGGAGCTAGGCTACTGAAGAACGGAATTCTGAAATGGCAGCGGTGGGAAGAAACAGTAGCCCACATACCGTGTGGGCAAGCAAGTTCGTAATTCAATAACAAGGGGTGCAACGTTGCCTATATGAATATTTTCTAATGGACCATATAACGGGTGCAGACTGGTGAGTGTGCTACAGCCAGCTTATGATGACAGGGATAGATATTGCCCAAAAGAATGATGAGCTCCAGATTACTAGCAACTTTATCACCTGGGTTGTTTTACAGGGTCTGAACTCACTCTGGCAGCACTATGATTAGTTCCTTATCTAAACAGGAGGCTCAGTCTGGTGTCCACAACGGATCAACTCGGGGTTAATTGGGCATGTGACCCTTCCCCTGAGTTGTAATTTAGGACCCGTTTACTTGATTCAAATCTTTAATTAATCCATTGACAGATGAATTTTGTAAAAATAAGGTACATATATGGTAGGGGTCAAAAGTTAACGATTATGTATGAAGACAGGTGTGACTTGTGACATACGTAACAGTAACATTCATTAATCATCATAGGCACACTAATCCAGACTTTATTGTTAAAAATGATCTTCATAAGACTTTTCCGAGCATTAATTCAAATAGTAAGTAAGGCTATCATGGCGGAATAAAGAGCTTCTAGACAAAAAATAATAAGGAATTATTACTAGAATGTTCATTCCTTTGCAACGTGGCGTTGTAATGCTGTGCCACATAAAGTGTAGTTATAATTATATATAATATTATTTATAATGAAGGATGAATATTACAATGATTATAATAATGAAACCAACATGAGCGATTCAATCTACGAGGGGCGCCTTGGATGCCCTAGTGAGATCAGCGGTAGTGCTACGTCATAATTTCAATACTTAGAAAACAGAGCCAGTTATTAGATATGATTTGTACATCACATGTACCGTGGGGCTAACAGCTTATAAGAAGTATTCTAACCTGCCGACAACAAATGTACTCAAAAAGGTAGTACTCGATGGCGGACCAAACAAAGCGTGGTAAAGACAATGCTGCCTAATGAGGCGGCTCGTTCACAGTTATTGGTGACTCCTCACTACTGTGTGTACCCAAGAGAACGTTACTCGTTCATACATGGAGTTGCTCCAAGAGTTTATGTATACAGTGTGCAGTACGACAGTCACAGTAACTACCGATCCTCATTGTTAGGCGTCACCACCATTCTTAGGGCCCTGTGTTGTTGTTGATTCGTATGCTTCCGTTGTGACCCCACCACGGTATTGTTGTCTTGAAAAATCTGCATGATTACTTCCAGAAAAATTAGAAATACTGTTGCTAGACAACGGTACTGGTCCAGGACACTTGTACTGGGACACCTGTACGCAGATTTCACCATTGAAAACTTGTCCGACCTGACATGTTAGTTCAGTCTTTGCTCCTCCAATACAGAAGTAATACTTGGAACAGCCAGAATCAACTGCTGTATAAAATCCATTGGCCATATTCTCGCAAGAGCCATTTACAAGGTCTGCGTGGTCATCCGATGATTCGCTGTTAACATTCGAAACTACACACTTGTTTAAACGGTATACTTTCCCCTCATCACACTGTAAATCTATGACCTTAGCATTATTGAAGCAATAAAAATACTTTCTACTATTAACACCCTTCGCATAGTAGCCATTGGGGAGGTAATTACAGATATTTTTGTGGCCTTTCGAAGGGCACTTGACATCAATGTCACATTTTTTATTCTCCTGGCTGAAACGAGCTCCGGGTGGGCAGACAAATGTGATTTGGTAACCTGCAGCACAGAAATAGTAGCTCGTGCAGTCCGATCCATAGTTGGGAAAGTATCCATCAGCCTTAGACGCGCATGAATCTTCCTCGGAGCTTGAATCTTCTGCCTGCAAATTATTAATGGCAGCTGTCGGTCTCGTGATGGAACCAGAACCACTCAAATGTCTTGAGGCAAAGAGTCTTCGAAATGGTGAAACCTTCTTCTTGACGCCACTCTGTCTCAGTAACGAAGCTGATAAATCTTCCTTACTGTCCTTCGTCATGTGATCCACGGTAGTGCTTACAGTTGTTGACGCATGTGCCTCTATGAAGCATCCCACACGAACGACAAAAACTGCAAAAACAAAATAATAAAAGCATGTTGGTACACTGTGACCACATCCTCAACATGCAAATCACATAAGATGAAGATAAGATGTGGCTGCAATCAGCTGAACTTCAGTGCAGCACTGTCCATTCAACTCTTTGCAAGATTTTCAGATGTTTTTATCACTTTCTGTACGAACTGTGTATTCTATGGATCTTAGCCACACTATGTGACACTTTTGGATTTTTTTGTATTTTTGGTAGAAAATTATTTTTCATTTAGTCACAACCTAATTGTACTCTAATTAAGCAAAAAAGAACATGGCTGCATTGCACAAGCTGACAGTGCCCAGCATGTTACGTAGTTGTAAGCATATTTCTGTGAAGGTTCATTCATACGTCGGCTGGCTTCTTTTGCGGTCACGGGCATGTATAACCTGAAGAGAAAACATACTCCGTTCTGGCTTTCACAAACAAACACTAATTGGCCTTTCTAGCTAACGTGACAAAATCAAACGGTAATTACACTATTAGAGCTACAATATTTTCACCATATGAATTAGCGAATCTTTCCACTGAAACCAAAGACTACAAACCATATTTAGCACATCCCACACAAACGAGAACACCGGATAAAATGAAAACGACAGGGATACAGAAACAGAAGACTCTTTTTTATCTTATTTTCCTAATTTTCGCATCACAGATAGTTAACCTTCCCATCATCAACGAAAGCATCCTCATTCTCACTTGCTCAATCATCTCACACATCTTGACCAGAACTCCTTCACCCCTCCATGCTTAATGTGAGCGGGCATATGCCAGTTGCTAATGCCACTACAAGGAGTACTACTCGGCAACTCTGTCATACACGGTAGCGGATTCATAAGTATGCAATATCTTCTCGTATGATTCGTAAGAAATGAAATGTTGTAGCCTCTTCAATTTTTCAATTGATGTTGAGTATAAGTGTCACATGATTTTTGGTTTTTCAGAAGTTTGAACTTAATTTTTTTGCTCGCAATTTCTCACAACTTTGGGACTGATTATTTTATTAGTTATTTACGCTGCTTTAACTGAATAGGACACCTCATGGCCGGTAATGACACCTGCTAAAATGCAATACCACCAAAACACAAATCCTGGAATCCATCCCCCCAATTAACGCGGACAGTGGTAGTTGCATCTGGTGGCACAACTATGGTACGCCCTTCGGGCCGGAACAGCGCTGCCCACAAACAGGTTAGATTCCAATTCAAATTCCCAACGGTTTGGAATGAAAGTTCATGCGGCGGGATTGGAATCGGTGGGGTTAACTTAAAGGGGACAGCCCCGTCATATACTACCTGAACTTGGTACGTGGCTTATGAAGCGTTTTGACTGAACTGACGCAGATGTTTTTCTTTGAGGCGCCTACAACTAAAGCATTTTTGTTGTGCTCGTATGCACGTATTCATGTGATTATCTCATGCATCTAACAGTATGTGCATAAACAACTTGGACGGCTCAGATTACTTACTGAGAAACTTGTCCGCTGCGAATTTAGTTTCAAATGTGCAAACTCATAAATTTTCACCAAGATCCTGATGAATTTAAGAAGATTGTGGAAATTTTTAGTCCCGCCATCTCATACGAACAATCCGGATACGCAAGAAGTAAAGAAATTTGCCCGTTGAACCCCCTGTATGTACAGAATCTTGAAGTCCATCAAGCATGCAATGTCGTCAATTATGTTGAAACTGAAAATCGACGTTGACGCACACATGGCTGAGCATGGTTTTTATCATACGCAAACTTGTGGACCAGTAAATTACGAGTTACTCACGTCAGGGATCAGGATGAAGAAGCCCTTACTTTGTTTTTACATATATAGCCACACTATAGAAACGCTATATATTATTGAGATGTCTAAATCCATCAGAGATGATACTTAGTTCTGATAAACATGAATACGGATATCGAGGAAAAGAATGGATCTCTTAAAGTCCTTAGCAGCACGCAAGACTCATCGTCTCACCGTCTTCTATAGAATTGCGAAGAATGTAACTTGGAATATGTAATACAAAAGCTATGAAAGTAGGAACAGGTAGCCGTGGATAGGGCCAGTTAGCGAGCACAGAAACAAGATTTATATATATGCAAAACTTTTCCATGTACGTCAAATTCATTTCCAGCTCAGTCTCCGTCTATGCCCCCACATACGTACATGCACGCGGAGGTGAATTCACACTCGCACACACATTGCTGCCATTAAATCTGGTCGAAGTGGTCGAGAGAACTTTGTTGATGGCTCAAGTGACGCTCACAACAACACTAGGGTTTAATTAACGACAGTGACTGGTGAGTAGGATGGGATACACTGTAAGTACTGGATTGAACGCAATCAATTCGTCGGCTGATTTCCCTTACTCACAGCCTTGCCGTCGGTTTTATAGTAGCAGAGATGTCGCACCTCTTGTTTCACATGGCACGACGGAGCGTTGCATCTATTGCGTATCCGCGTAGAGCCTTACCTCCTTCATACACTGATATCCCGGTCATGGTTGTCATCCTACCTAACGCCGCAATTAGCAGTCACACATACACAGAGTCCGGCCAGAAAATATTTACTAATGATCTAACAAGAGGATACGTGCAATTAAATTAGCCCTTATCAAAAAAGATGTTGAGAATAATGCCCCAGTCGTGGTATGAAGCCAAATGACCTGTGTGGACTTGGTTGTTTCTTGTTTCGAAGGAAAACTTGAATTGCGCTCAGATCATAGTAATTGCTTCCCGCCGTCCACAACCACCATACTCCTTCCTCCCTTATATATGAGCCCCAGTACAATAGCATGCGTTTGTTCGCAAATTGCTTTGACACGGATCTTCTCCTTCTCCGTCGTTGCATCTTTCCCAACAACAGAAATGTCATGACAAACGAGAATTACAAATATTTCTGGATGCGGATCTTCCTCACCTGACTAAATATGACCACCAGACAGTGAGCTGACCTTAAACAAAAGAACTGCCTATATGCACATGTAATTACTACACAATCTAAATAATTACCTAGACATGGCTGCTACATATATTGTGTAGAGTAAGGCATTCATGCTGTTGAATAGTTCGTTGTGAGCCGCAATGACTTTGTTTTTAAATTTCCCCATATAGAATTATGGGCAAAAAAAGTATAGTCCAGACTGTTGGAAAGTCCCCATTGTGGCAGCGTCGTCACAGAGAACTCTATGCTTGTTCATATTATGCCGCGTCATAAGGACTGTGGGTCCGTTTTCGTTGAAATGAAGAGCCGTTTGAGACCATTAGAAGTTAAAGCAATAGGTCAAAGTCACAGGTCACAAGGCAATAAATCACGGAGGGAATTTTTTCCCCTGGGTTAAATGTTATTAAAGTACAAGTTTTTTGTTGTCTTCATCGTCCGGCCACTTGTAGGCAGCTTCTCCACGCCAAAATTTGTAACACACTTTGTCCAAGTCCCTTTACGAAGGATATCATAGTAGATTTCCGTTCACAGTTAATTATCACTCATCTTGCTCAGAATTAATATTACTGCAATTAAAAATTGTATATCACAATATTCAAGTGTGTTGTTACTACAACCATCAGTATGTCATCGTGGTCAGATTTCGGTTTCCCATGTCAGACACTCACAGGCGAACGACATGTACGCAGCGACTGAATGGGATAATGTGGTCAGCACTGATAACCCTGATGATGAAACCCTGATTGAGGCATCGTGCTTCATCTTCATCGAGCATGCTTAGGAATTTTTTGAGCACGTTTCCGTGCCTTCCAACCAATTTCTGCATGACACGGTTCGGTTGTTCTATAACAACATCGAGTCCGCCCGTGTCTTACGCCTGGTGATGAGGGCATAATGTATGGGGAGTGAAATGCTGCGTCGCCGCAGCCACGCAATTTTGGTGCCGGACACAACAGGCGGTTCCAAAGCATGGGTCATTTTTTCCCTGTTTATTTTATTACGGCGCCATGCGCTTACTTTGTATTAATTTTATTGTGCTCGGCGATCAGCGATTACAGTATGATTCATGTGAATCCTCGTGTGCATTATGGTCGTGACTTGACAACAAACGCTAGTCAATCAGAATATCCGGGTTCAACGCGGCTGCGGCGCCAGCAAAACTCCTTACCCAACATCCTTACACACACACGTACACGGTACACCAGTTTGCACCGCTCGCCTTTTTTACTCTCCCCTTCGTTTACACTTATATATTACATATCCTTTCGTCATGATCTATGTTAATACTGCGAGGCTTGTGGCAGAGCGCCAATGGTCAACTTGTACTGATTATGTATGCGAGCAGTGACAATTTTTTGCCCCCCCACCAATCTGTAAGAGGATAATAGTCTCGTGGGATGCAGTTTCATAATGATCTTTCGCATAACTATATTGAATGAGCAACAGTATTAACGACAACAATTACTACATCATGATTATTATTATTATAATTATTATTATTATCGTAGCGTCCTACCGGAATCTAATGATCAGAAATAAACCAAAAAACTGTGCCGAACCAATGAGATAATTTTTGGACCAGCTCTATAACCTTATCACGTCAGCGTCATCAATAATGGTGGCGTACGCCACTTGCGTGGTCCAATCTAGAATTATTATCTCAGTCCATTTCTAAGGTTAACGAAAACAGATTTGTTGGACTGTGAATTATTGAAGAACATACGGGCAGGGAAGGTCAGCACCGCATGTGTTAGAGAGTACAATGAATATAATAGATTATTACTGCGTAAAGGAGCAAGGCCGGAGCGCAGCATCTGTGATAAGTTTTAATTCACTTCTAATCAGATCCTCAAAAATTACCGGAGAAGTCTGGAAATGTTAGTGCAAGGTGACAATATCTTCTCTATGCCTACTGTGCAGATCTAGATATGTAGTCTGAAATGAGGGAATCTTTTAATTGGAAAATTGCAGGGGGGTGCGAATTCACTTATTAGACTAAAAATTATAGGTTTTCGAGTGAAAATGCTGGATCCCTAATCATGAAAATATACTACCTCCATCTAGCGTTGGAACATTACCCTCAACTGAAATCAGTTTTTTCATTTGCTATTTCCTAGACTAACCAACCTCTTCCTCCTTCGTGTCACAAAGCTTCATGTAACTCTAACTCTCTAGTCACGATGGTAAATAATCAACGCAAGGGTATAAACATCAACTTAAACGGTACAACACCATGACAGATCAAGGTTTCCTGACCCAAACACATCAAATTCTCTGAACGAGTTTCAATGGTTTCGATCATTGGTTTCAAATCCCTTCTTTTCTGGCAAAATATAATGGCTTTATGTGAACATGACCAACATGAAACTTTGACACGGATACCTACCTCCACAGTATCTACCTTGCTACGTGGCTGTGTGAGAAAAAAATCTGTATTGTGTGATTTACATACTACACTTAATAGGAAGTTCAGTCAGGTCTCTACAACGGATCGACTCGGGGTTAATAGAGAATGTGATCCTCCCCTAGCATAACCTATCCCTGAAGTCTTTTGCCCAACGAAAGCCTAGTTTAGAAAAAAATTCGACTTTAAAATTTCACATACTTCGATTCGCGTGAATTTAAAGTTGAAAGTTAGCTGTTTTTCATCGGTTTGGAAAAGGAAAAATTTTTGAACAACTCCAAAAAACCTTCCAAAAAGCAAATTGAAAATATAAATTTTTGACAACTCAACTCAAGCGAGGAAATCATATATGCTAAGAAATTCTGAGCATATTTGATCATAAACCGATAGTAAAGGTACTTCTTGAATAGTTTATACTCAGGGTGGGAAGATATGAAAATTTTGCAAAAAACCAAAGGGGGAGCCTTTGGCGCACTAAAAACTAAAATACTTATGGGAATTCTCACGTTAAATTTCCCAGAATCGATTTTGGTGAAATTTCAAATTCGAAAGTTTTCGGAACAAGGCGTTAGTTGGGCGAAAGGCTTTAGCCTTGGTACATTCTAAGGACGGGTCATATCCCCAGTAAAACCCGATTCGATTCGACTTGTACACCTACCTTCACCTCCTATTCAGTGCGTGTTCCACCAAGTTACTCACCACGACCTATAAGTGTGCGCAAGATAGACAGATTACAGCCTGTAATTTACAGTAGTGGAAATCGAGAATCGTTAATGTTTAACCCGTATAGGCCGCAAAAATTGTCACAGTTAAACACTGCTCGGTGCATTTTAGGAGACTGGAAAAGAGTAGATTTGTGATCATCTCTATTTGATGAGTACCCAAATACCACACACACCATCCAACAGCCCCAAGTGCTCCAAGCAGAATAATTCAACCTCAATGCTAGCCTTGCCATAGTGTTGCCGCAGATCAGCTTGTTTGGCTGTCCTAGATCTGATCTGGTTTTCCAGATCAAAATTTCTCTCTGATCTAGATATTGTTTTAAACCAGATCTAGATCAGATCAGTATCATATCTAGATCAATGGTCTAGATCATGCTGGACTTTCTGCATGGTCACGTGCTGGATTACTGCAGTTTTGAAGCCAACGAATTCAAAGCTGCAAACATAGTGAACATAAGTTAACTGGTTGAAGAAAACCGGATCTTTGGATCCGTGATCTGGTTCTAGATCTGATTTGATCAGATTTTTTCTTCAGACTTCTTCAGATCAGGAAAATTTGCCTGACCTAGATCTGGTTTCCAGATCTGATCTAGTTCTGCGGCAACACACTTTACCTTAATGCTGTGGTATGACCTCGTCGCTGATAACATTTGTGTGTTGCACGAAGCGATCCCTTGTGCATCCCCAGCCCAACCATTTAGGATGTGGATAGAAACGCGACCCAAACTTTATGGTACAAAACATCGGTGACACTAACTGATTCAGTTTAGTGGAAGCAAAGGGACTATCATTAGAAAATCCACTATCAAAGTCGAGTTGCTGTGACAGTATACGGACGAGTGATCCAATATCCAATGGAGACTGATACAGGGCTAGTGAAAAAGGGACAACTGATACATGGATAAATGATCCGCTGCACAACTGCCGCGAAAACTTTTCAATTTGGCACAAATTTAACTGATACACGCCAGTACACTTAACGGGCATTTCAAACGGCAAGGTTCTGACACAGCTCCAAACGACACATAACCAATTCATAAATTAGGAAATTTATACGCTGCCAGTTGATACACGCAGCTGCTACTCTAACACATTACCTATCCTTTTCCTTACGAATACAATGAACGCAACAATACAGAATTTTGAACCGGTAATGCCTCTTTTGAATCCAAGAATGGACTAATTTACAGAATTATATATTTGATAAGTTGGATATCCGCTGTGGAATAAATGGGCCCTCAAAGTTTTCATCACTGGGTACCAAAGGGTGGAGTACGTCCTCGCTTAAAAATTTCATGGTAAATCCCATAAGGATTTTCCAATTTTGAGTTTCGCGTCCGTAGTCATTTAGACCCATTATGAGGAAAACGGCGAAAATTTTGGGCTATGATTTTCGTTTCGGAATGTGGCCAAATTTTCGTAAACAGTATAGTATTGATACTTTTGAACATCCGAAAGCATATTACCGCATCCAACTGATGCAGGAGAGGCATTTTATGCGGGTTTTCCAAAAATCCCTCGAAACTCAAAACTGGGATTTTCTCATGGGATTTAACTTGGGAATTTTAAGTGAAGACATACTCCCCTTTTGATGCTCAGGTCACGAAAATTTTGAGCCAGCCAAATCTGAATTGCCGCACTTAGGAATTGTCCATGTCTGGAGGATCTCTCGAACGTGCATGATCATTGATTGGTGCGCTGGTGACTGGTGACACGTACAAAAGTCCCCTTGTCAAACCCGCTCGCATATGGGTTATATCTTCGTGTGACAAGTTATTACTATGACATAACCAGCGTCGCTGAACTCAAACAGGAGTAGAAAATAGGAACTTCTGAGAAAATCACATCCGCAAATACAACCGATTTTGTATAGGTTGATACGTCATGTTGGGTTTACTGCCAACAAAAATATATATTGCACTTAATACACCCGAATTTTCGTTTTATTCAAATCAGACGCACATAGTTGGTGAGCTCCGCACCCTCAAGTTGTACGTCCTACTGGATTAGAAAGTTGGAGAAAAAATTACGCGTGATTCAGCCAAAATAGTTTTCACGAATACCTAATAAACTGAGCTTTGCATGAGCTCCTCACACGGTAGTACTCAAAACAAACTTTAACGGATAGATCGGGGAAATACAATACGCAATACAACCGCAAGTTTATTACAGGGTGAGGCAACATTATAGACACCCTCTGTTTGTTATTTTTAGCTATTTTAATTTTGTGTTTTAACTCAAACTCCTTGCACCACCGTGTTCGCCATCTAATTCTGCCCTTAACTACGTTCTTGTATTTTTCATTCATACAAAAACGTGGACGCAATAGAGATCTAACCAAAACCTACCTTAGACAGACTTTTCCAAAACGCCCTTTTGGGGCGTCTGGAGAATTTCTAATTTTTCATGTAAATATTGAAAAAATTATATTTAAATTCTGCAAATCATAGCGATTGTTAAAAAATCCATTAGCTATAACTGTGCCAGTTTTTAGACCTGTAGAACCTCCAACGCCGAATTACTGGCCCCCTAAAGTTCGAAATAAGGGGTTGGAAGTTGGATGACTTCGACTTTTGGCTCTATAAAAGCTACGAGGTTCATTTTACAGATCGTTTTTTTCGATAGGCATAAATTTTCATCAATTTTGAGCTTTCAAAAATCCCAGGGTTGAAAGCTGACTAGTACTCACACAATGGAGCGCGAACTTTAGGGAGTCCGAGTTCTTACAATGTCAAAATCGGATGTTCGTGGCTCTAAAATTTCAATTTTCAACGGAGGGAAATGATCGAGAAATCTCATAAAATTGAGGGCTATGAATTGTTAATCTGTGCCAAGTTTCAAGTTTCTGGCATTCAGTTAACATACTCAAAAACATTAAAACCTTTGGAAACGGTTTTTTGACCAGCATTTTTTTAGGAGAGGCTGGTGGGGCGTAGTATAGGGGTAATGTTTTGAAAATTTGTGCCTAACATTACAAGTATGCACTGTAAGGCCAGTTCAAGTCCCTACCCCTACAACCAACGTGAAGGGCCCCAAAGAACAGAATAGGGAGTGTATATAATGACGCCTCACCCTGTATTGTAAAGAGATCCGGCGTTTAAGTTTAAATTGAGCAAGAACACTCATGTTTTTAGCCTAGATGACAAGTATTTTGAACATCCTCTGATCTTATCTATTTAAACTGCCATCGACGGAAACACAAATGTCCCACTACCAAAATCTAAAAATCTCTGATCTGACATCCTCCTGAAGATAAAGCTGTGTCATCATAGTTTTTGCTGGTGAAATTTCCTCATGGAAGTGAAAACAAAAACAAAATTTTGGGAAACGAATACAGCAGAGTATTTACGGCGCTTTGCTCTCTATGCCGCATACAACAGTGTTGACCATGGCCACGGCACACCAGAGACCTAGTCAAGGAAATTCGCGTTGCCCCGTTCGGCACAACTAAGGTTGCTGCGAGGTGCGACAATGATGTCTATGCGAGCATATCATTAACCATCGTATAATGAATTTATCGTTGACTCTATGTATGCATGGCATAAGTGTATCTCCGCGAAGATTTGTGGACTCAAAGATCACAAAATCTCAGATTAATTGCGTTACATTTTCAGTGTTAGGAAATCAGAATTTATGACTGTTATCTTAAATTTTGAATAATTTTCAATTGGACTAAGAACCTGTATGGTTAGTTGTCGATTCTGTTCTAGTTTCCGTCAAGAGGCTGTGGTCAAGGAACGCAAATGCAATCCAAACGGTGTTGCCCTTTTGTGCTTTGGAAACCTATCATTTGATAAAAAACCAGACGGACGTAGTCGGAACTCTACCAATAGTACTTGATGGGAGAGGTGAGCAGACCTGAATGCAGATGATTGACTGAAGTGAGCGGAAACTAAGCCTTCAATGTCAAGCTATTGTACATACCACCTACTTGTTGTAAACTCTGTGGGGTGAGAAATGGAGAAAAGTATAGTTTGTGCACCAAAATATATTCTACGTCGCATTAATAATGACTAGTCAACAACATCGACTGACCGTGAAAATGAACAAAAATAATAATTAAACTCAGAGGGCTCCTTTGTCTATACAACTTGCGTGCACCGCCTACAAGTAGAGGTAAAAGTTGGGGCAAAAGGGACAAATAATTTGACTACTCTCAACATACCGGTAATCCAAAGCGATGAGCTGAGCAAATCCTTCACACGTAAACAGCGCACCATCGTAACAACTTGTGACTGGCTTTTCGGTCTGTGAACTTATAATCTGTCTCCTAATACTTTTAAGTCTTCAACTGAGATCAGAGGCTCGGAAACGGAACCTCGTTTGTAAAAACTCTCCGTTAAGCAAGGGCTGAGGAGCGTTAAATCTGGAGCTCGAATCCGGTAAGAGTGATGTAATGGGAGGGACAATCAATCGGAATGGGAATTTATAGGCGAATGGGATACACGCACTTTGCAGCGGTTGGAGACGAGGAGCAAATGCTGTTTGGCAATTTGAGGGAAAAAATCCGCTATTCTTCACAGCTTGGACAGACACTTGCGGACGTCGTATGGATTGTATGAGAACAATTTCAGCGTCACATCTAACAGAAAACAAACTCCAATCCAACAAAAGCAGATCGTGCCTCATTCACGTACTTGGTTTATGCGTTTTAACAATAAATAACTATATGTCTATATCACTATGTATATGCATGTATACCGTTGCGGCACTAGTAACATATTGTACTCTATCAATCTCATGGCTCGCTTCTGCGGCTTGAACGCTCTCAGAAGAGCGCTTAACACTTAGTGTCCTTCTCGCCGTGGGTACGTAACATGGTCATGGTTAAAGTTGCGCTCCATAGCCCAAGCCGGTTTTGAAAGCCCTTTCTTCAGGAGGAACGTACACCCAGTAGCCAGTATAGAGAACTTAAATTTTAGTGCGGCCTAATGAATCATCAAAATCACAGTTCTCAAGTCAACAACTTATTGGGATCCTACAGGACATTATCCCTCAGTATCTCACGCTTCCGCCCAAAGTCCCAATTCTCCTTATTATGATTGCTACTTCGCCTCAAACGAACACGTATTGTCATGTACGTCTGTATATAACACGACATACAAGGGAGTCAATGATCACAAGAGCAGGTTGTTATGGTGGAACCAATTTTCTCAGCCGCTGCCATGTGCTCAACTAACACATCTGCTTCGTCCGGCCATTGACGTACAGGGTGTCCCATAATGATAGGTCACATTTGTTTTCACTCTAGAGCCTGAACAGCTCAACGTAGAACAATGATCGGGG